>JAWWEQ010041404.1:0-18177 GCA_035583055.1 Torymus tubicola | reverse complement strand
ATATATATTTCCCGCGCGCATTTCCCACGAGCATTGTGTGTACAACGTTATTTACGCATTCCATCGTTCCACGCATAATACCATCGTTCCACGCATACCATCGTTCCACACATGCGCTAGAGATTCGAGATTCGATATTTCGCGAATTCGAGAAAAAAACCAACATGGCGACGTTCAAAATCAAACATGGCGTCGACCATGTCGAGATACATTTTTTATATAGGGATTTTTTTCTTTGTAACAAAATATAATTATTAATGTATTTGTAATACACTTATTTGCGTAGCGTAGAATTGGAATTTTGCTCTTTTACAATCGTAAGCGATCTGATTGTTTCGATTTAATTTGCCGATTTGCTTTTTAAAATTTCTCTCCGTATGAAAAATTCCAAATCTTCATCAAATCAATCTGTTTTAAAATATGTCTTACATAACTTTCATTTTGCCCCGTTAGTATGCAAATGTGTCACGTATTGTATTATTATTCTTAACTTAATGAAAAATCAGAATTAAATAGAGAAGTACATACAATTCCAGCTCCTGGATCAATCAATTTACACGGAAGTGTAGCAGTTCCTCCTTTTTGCGCCAGTACCTCCTTAATCATCCCTGGAAAGTCTTCCTTCATCTTATACTGCTTTGTATCAGATGTCACGATACTGTTAGCATTTAGGTCTTGTTTTGCTTGACTTCCTGTAATAAAAAGTTTTTCTTAATTGCTTTGTATAAATGAAATAATAAAATCTTAACGTATTACTAATAACAGAAATTTGGTTGTTCAAAATTGTCATAACATGAACCATCACTCACTCTGATAGCTGTAATCTCTTGCGATAAAATATCCTTAGGAAAATTAATAATTAAAACATATATGAAAACTGTACATACTAAAATAATAACCGTCAAATACGTAAATTAAATTTTGTGTACGTCAATCATGTAAGAAATTTTTAAAATGAGATAATCTATGCTATCTGAATGCGTGAAAATAATTTAAAAAATTGTGTATAAAAAAGTACTTAAATCAAATACGAAAACGAATAAATATTATTACTCCTATGATTAAAGTTGAGGTTCCATTAAACATCAGTATCAATAAATATTTTTATATCTTTATATTTTATAATGTCAATTGAGCTTAACGAATCTTTAAAACGAATACATAAAAAACATGATATCAACAGTTATTTCGATTTTCTTAGTACAAAAATATTTCTATATTTAATATTCTAACAACTTTCTCGAACCAAGTTTGGTTTTGTAAAAAAAAATTGAAAAACGTTACTTTTTACATACTTTCTTAGCCTTTCGTATTTTATTTTCTAAGTAAATATAATCCTTCATTGTTTGCAACGTTTATTTAGTAAAGAAAAAGTAACTGTGCTAGTGATGAGTATATTCTTGATCTTGCATACTGTGTCTAACAAGCGTTTCTAAAATGATTGTTTTAAGTCAGCAAGCAATAAAAGTTGAAAAACAATCCGACAAACAGCTCCTTTAATTCTCACAAAAGGATTTGCTCGACTTTGTTTCGCACTGCAAACTTCAGAGTTAGTCTAAAAAGTACACTTTACACCCTTGGAACACAATATACTTCACACTACTGAACATTTTACGCACACCATACAAGCAACCGAAGTGTAAAAAAAGTTTCAAAAAAGAGCTTCTAAAATTTTGTTTGAAAAGTTCGACTTCGTGTGCTTATATAGCGAGCAAGAAATACAGCATTTCACATAAATTTGATATTATACACGTGTTATTCAGACAGTAAGATCTACTAATTTTATTGATGTATTTTTATTATTTATCGACTTATTTAACTTTTAGGCTTTTCTTGAATCCAATATTTCATAAATTATATAATATATTTGATGATAATTTAGAGATTACAATTTTCATTAATGACTATATATATGTTTAATTAATGCTGCGCCATCGATATCCTACTGTCTATTTAGTATACACATATAAAATAACGGGATATAATTTCACTAGTCAGATATAAAAATAAAAAGACATTATCGAACTGTGTTTTAGAACTTATACTCTAAGTTGAGTTAGAACTAGTAAATGGGGTGTTTCTTGCTGACTATATAAGCGCGCTTATATGCTGTATAGGCTAAGTCAAACTTCTCAAACAAAGTTTTAAAAGCTCTTGACATTTTTTGAGCTTTCGGTTGTTTGCATGGTGTGCATGAAATGCCCTCAATTTTGGTATGGTATTGGCCTTATTAGACCAGGTGTGAAGTATTAAGTTTAAAAAGTACTTTTTTTGTAAAATTTTCAAAAAATTATTTTAATGGGTTAATGAAAAGTAATTATTGAAGAAAGAAATGCGTTTTTGTTGTTGCACAATAACAAAAGTAAAAATCAATGAATTTTGGTGAAATTTCACACAGAGATAGTTCTTATAATCTTCTGAAGCTCTTTATTCTTTGGAAAGAGAAACTATATTTATAAGATTGCAAGATACTTGAGTTTAAACCTATCCTAATGTCTAAAAATTTCGCTATAAAATACTTGGAACAATTACTGACAATACATTATATAATCTGTGTGCATGTGCGTGTGCGTGTGTGTACTACTTTACTTAAAAATTTAAAGACATCATTATTATAGGTTAATAAATTTATAGGATGTCTAGTATTCTTTTTATGGAAATTATATGTATAAGATTTCATTGAAACAATTACAGGTTTTTTCTTTAGGTAGCAATATTGTTGCAAATCCAGTAAAATCATTCAGCATACATCTTTGTTCTTCCTTCTGAATACATTAAATAGTTTCATAAATAAAAGTTTTCTTTGACTTTTCTGGGTCATCAATATATTTTATTTAATTTCAATTCTTAATATTTAATATATCGAAAATTCCTTTTTGTTCGACATTTATTGCAATCCTAATCTCACTTATTTACTATCACTTGAAGTACTGCTGGAAATTCGGTAATATAACAGTGTCCACCAAGAGATCTAACAGAATCGTAGTATCGATTTGTTTGGACGCATAGGTTGACCATATATCAATATACAAACAAATAAGTAACGTAAGCTACGCGGGATCATTCAACTTACAGCTTTTCCCACAACTTCACGGGATTCTCTACTGCCATCTTCTGTAAGATCTTGATATACGCTACTATGTGCACACAAGTTAAATAAATTTCGAAAACCAAAATTGTTACTTGGGACGATCTTTTTTCCGAAGCGCTGGTCGATAGCACGCCTCAACAGTTTCTGCGGGAAGTTTCGCGACGCGGTCGAGTTGAGTGACCTCTACTTTTTGCAGTCCGAGCTGGAGAGGAGGAGAGTTATCCTTTAGCAAATGCTTCTACCTTTGGAATTAATTTTGTTGCCGCTGCTCGTATTGCGACGACCAATCAGGGCCGAGGAAACTTCGATCCCGAAATCTAGAGAGCGCTTTCACCTGCTCTGATTTAGTTTGGAGCAGAGTCTCACGCTGCCTTTCCTCGGCAATGGGCTTCCTGCTCCTTCAGCTGAACTGTCCAGATTCTCCACGGGAAAACATCGCTTTGCTCTTCCTTAGAGGGAGACTTAGTTCGCCACTGGTAAAAGAAATGCATATAGAGTGTGATACGAGCCGACAACGCTTCGTCGACAGGATGAGAGCTTGTGTTTCCTATAGAGTTTTGAGAGATTGTGCAAGAGCTGGATCGATTTATTTCTGCTTCTCTTGTTTTCAATATGTTTTAAGTATTGTATGCTCGTATAATTTGCCTACAATCAAATCGAACGGTCAGAATGTACTTGCGTCGTCAATCACTTTATTATTTAAGAATGTGATTCTATTTTAAAAATGGATATGACATTAATTTTTTTATTTTTCGCAGTCCTTAAAATTATACTCATTTTGTGACGTGTAAAATTTCGAATAGAATCCTAACTTTAAAATTTGACTCGGTAGAGGAACTGTACACGGTGCGGGTGCACTTATAGCATTATGCTACTTTTCATAATCTTTAAAAGCCCTTTGAAGAAGTTTCACAATATGCTAATGATTTTGTAAAATATGTTTAAAGTTATACTAATGGAATCAGCATAATTTCTTTGCAAGACGTTGATATGAAGAAATATATGAAATTAT
The DNA here is from genome assembly GCA_035583055.1 of Torymus tubicola. Lineage (NCBI taxonomy): Eukaryota > Metazoa > Arthropoda > Insecta > Hymenoptera > Torymidae > Torymus > Torymus tubicola. The sequence goes on along the minus strand of JAWWEQ010041404.1, from coordinate 14,074 downwards.
GAATCTTAAAAACGTTGATTAACTTCAAGTGTTAAGGCATTGGAGTATATACTCGTATATGGATTGAAAAAAAAAATAAAAATAAAGAATATTGCTTTAAAGCCAACAAAAAGAAAAAATAAAGGCATTTATAAATTTAAAAAATGAAAGAAGATGAAAAGCAAAAAATAAAAATCATTTATTTCACATGCGAATATTGGACTTATGCATGTATACAAGTCTATTTTTAATTACTACATGGACTTGGTCTCACAAAAAAGTCGCTATTTAATTTTTTTCAACAATAATTGGTTAAATTTATATTTTCTTAATGCTTCTATCAAATCTTATATATTAAAACTAACTTCTTTTATTTAAATTCTGAGAATTACATTTCATACTTGGATACGCATAGTTTGTAGAAATCTATAGTCATTCTAGAAAGTTAACGATCGATCGAGAAGCTTTTTAACATAATAGAGGATTTCATTGTACGTCTATGGAGTTATAGACATCTATACAATATTGTTTTTTTTTTGTATTATTGCAGCTATTTCTTTTATTGAGTTCTACAAGTATTTTCAATTCGAAAATACAGTTCTCAGCTCCTTTAAATTCTAAAACTAATATTTCATGCGCAAACATGTCTAAAATTTTTTGCGCTAAAAATCGCCAGGCCGGCAGCAGAGCAGGAGATCTCTTAGAAAGCCGATGATACCCGGAAGTCCCGAAACTAACAATTAAGCCTCGAGATGTGGGAAGGCTGCCAAAAATTTTGGTCTGCACGAGAACGGGTAAGCTAACGAGGCGAAAGTTGCGCAAGCGAGTGGAGCCCACGATAACCCTCACGATAACCGGAAATTACTTGTCAGACATCAGCGCCAGCCGAATTAAGTGTTTTCTGGCCCGTGTTGGCGAAAATGACTCTCACTAAACTTGGTGCATATGAGTTCGGGGTGTCTAACGCGCTTCTGTAGAACATAGAAGTCAAATAAGTTGAACAAAGTAAATTATCAAGATTAACGAATATTTAACGTAGATTATAGCAAAATTATAAACTCTATATCATAATTTCTTGTATAATTTAATTTTGAGGGAGACCAGATAAAATTTTATAACTTTACAACCCTCTAAATATCTTATTTTAAAGAATAAAAACGCTCTTAATATATTAACACTTTTATGCGATAAAACCATAGCCAAAGTATTAATGCCTTGAATTAATGTTTAATAAATAATAAATTGATTCCAGACAAGTGTTTTGTTGATTTTTCAAACTTTAAGGTGGTCTTCTACTTCATGGCTCCTAATATGAAAGTACGAAAAAGTAAATTAAGATATAATCACTATAAAACAAAGTGTATGAAATACTAATATAACTTATTTTTAATACAAAATCTTATAAGATGGATCTCCAAACCTGCTTTTATGCAGAATTAGGTCATTTTAGAAAAAAGAACTGATGTTTTCTTGGTAGTAACGTGTGTTACGTGAGATAATTTTGATGGAAGAAATCGCAAATTACTTAGAAATCATGGTATAAAGCTGTGGAATTAAAAAAATATTTTGCACTCATTTTTAGATAAATACCTTCTGATTCCTATTTTATATTTTAAATTAGTTTAGATACCAGACATGAATCGTTTAAAACTGTTAAAAGTTCTAAATCCTTTTACAGAGAAATCTTACGCTGTCGTTTATAATTAATGTATAATCTATTTGGAATAATTCACTGTATACATATTTTCTTTATAACTACATCTATTTACTACGTACGAAAGTGAATTATAGTCCAATATGCATACAGTATGGTTGTTTCTAACTGATTTGATTTTTCTTTCTTTCGCTTATTGCTTATTGTTCAATATTATGTGGAATTGTTCAAGACTTACTAGTTTTTTTTTCTCAAACTTTGAGGTATGTTTTTATATGCTAAAATATGAAGAATGATAGAATATTACACCCTAACGGTTTAATAAATTTGAGTTATCGATAGGTTTAGCTGTATTTGAAAGCAATACTGAAAAAATGCTCTGTTTTATTTATTTATTGGTTAAACTAGAAAATCCTTAAATATGATTGTAAAAAAAGAAAATGAAACTGGAGATTACAAGTTTTACGTTGCTTTTTTCAGAATTAAAAAATATTAAATATATAAAAAGTTATGATACTTTAAAATTCCAATAATTTTTACCGTGAATCACGGTAATTTTTATCAGAAAATTCTATCCGTGTAAGAATAGAAGAGCTTCAGAAAGAGATCCACTTCCAACAGAATTGCTCAAGACAGTAGCTTGATATAGCACAAAATCTTTGTTGTCTCACTAATTACTTATAAATTTCTTAAAATTTGTGGTCATGTGTATTTCTTTTCATTTATTTATACTTTACAGCTAGCTGAAGTCTTATTTGAATTTTATAGCTCTGTATTTCGGCGCAATAGATTTACTTTTAATAACTCGTGCAGCAATGATACAATTCCACGTCGGTCGAATCACCAGAGCTACAGTCAGCTGAGCACATGAAAAATCCGAATTTTGAAGAAAAAAATTGCTTAAAGGAGGACTTTATACGATTCAAGTACCGTAGGCCTTTCTATTCAAACTATATAGTACTTTCATTGTAGTTATATTATCTGCTGGGATATTCATAATAATAATAAATAAATATAAATTGTCATTTATTGTAAACCAACTGCTTCATAAATGATTTTATGTAATTGTATAATGATGTTTCAATTTTTTAATTTAAAAATATTTCTACATCTGGCAAATCATCAATATTTAAACTATACCTTTAGTCATTAATTGTAATTTTTTATTCTTTATTACTTACCAGTAAAGTAAAGGTGAATTTCCATAATTAGAGCGATAATTAATGGAAACCTCATAATGCTGATATTTCAACCGACGACTCAGCTTGTCACCTATTTTGATGGATCTGCAAAACAGAAAAAAGACGTGCTATTTATATAAGAAATATTTATATCTTTTTATTTTAAGCGTTCATAAACATATAATTATAATTATATTTATTAATTCAAATGAAACTCGAATTGTAGTGAAGGTCAGGAATTAAGAATATCTCATGAACGCAAAGTCTGAGAATGTGAGCTCTCTATACTATCGATGGGATGAGACTGGATTTTCGGACTGAAAAGAGGGTGTTCCAAAATAGCAGTAGAAGTGGTTGAAATCGAAACTGATGCGAATATTGTAGCTGTTCTAGCGTAGAGGAACTATAACCTATAAGATATGTGCACTGAGTTTGTGATAGAAACGAGAACATTATTGCGGTATGGAAATAAGAAAACACGAGCAGATTCTCTTTATTGGGCTGGTGCGAATCGTGTTCAATCGCCGCGGTTGAACATTGCGTCGACAAACCAACGTAGAATATGCTATTTCCAAACATATGAGAGAATAAAAGCACTGAGCATCACCGGAAATTGGGCATATAATGTTCAAGACGATAGGTAAAAAAGGCAGGTTATTGCCTATGCCAATGTTGTGCAACATGATAATCAAGATTGCGATTCAATGTCGAATGCGAAGACTTGTAGTACGAGACTATTCAGTGAGAAAAGCAGTAGTCGCAGAAAGGCGAGTTGGAAAATCTCGAGAAAGTTAGGGAGAAAATGATGATAGTACCTAAACGGAATGATAAACGTGTAGTAGAGATACTGTCAGCGATATTGGATCTATTTAAAAAAGTAATGCCACGACTAGTTTGACCACCGTTTGTTTCCATTCTTGATGCATCAGTAGATAAACTATGGGGTATGGGACCACTTGGGGTCCCATGACCCCATAGGGTTTCTTCCCCCCCCCTCCCCAATTCCTAGAAGCCCAATAACCAAAACAGCTCATCCACAATTTCACGAGGCCCAACAACTCAAGTTTTGAGCCAGAACCCGCATACGGTTTCTGACTCACCTGTAAGTAAGTATTCGAAGTCCAATAATTCATCCCCACCCAGTGAGTCAGAAATTCGACGAGCAGCTAGCGGTCGGCGGCGGGCTGTGGGCGGCGGGCTGCGGGAGGCTGAAGCAAGTTCACTACTTCTGCGCGTACTGCTCTCCCCTCCACCACCACTTGTTAATTCAACCTTTTTCAGTTGAATAATTCAAGAAAAAAATTTTTAAGCGAAAAACAAACTTTGGAGGGTAGGCTCGACCTCGCGACCCTTAGATTACCAAGCAGCAGCCTTACTGACATGCCACTGTAACATCTGGCAGCCTATGCTATAATGATGTATTTCTGTAGCGGTGCAGTATGCATTTTGCAAAAAATTTTAAAATTAAATTATTTATACTATATTATTAAGTAATACATATTATATAAATAATTTAAAAAATATTTAAGCGAAAAAATCTCCAGAGGTTGTACGTTCTATACAGCTCGCAATGATTTTCCAATGAATTTCGTGGATAGTATGAACAAACATATCAACCTTTTGCTTGCAAGCAAACCGAAAATTACAACTCAACTACATGTGCACGGAAACAAATTTACAGCTGTTATTGCGTGAGGAAGGGGGAGGAGGGTGAGCTAGAACCCTATGGGGCATGGGACCAAGTGAGGAAAGAGGAGGGGGAAGGGGTGAGCCAGAACCCTATGGGGTCCCATACCCCCATAGTTTATCTACTTGCATCACCTTCCAGACGGCGACAAAGAGGAGAGCGCCAATGAGCCAAGTATTATAATCTCAACCGCCAGCTCGTCCTAGACGACTATGAGCCAGGGCGGACATCACTACTTCTGGAGAAGTTGCTTCGATGGTACCATGACCTGAAGAAAATTGTAAGGAGGAGGCGAACACAGATACGTCGGAGAATAATAAAAAGTGACAGAGGAGTTACCTTTAGCGATCTGACTTCTGTTTCCTCGACTCCGATATCCAATTTAAGGAAAATCGAAAATTCTACGGCGTATTTTATACTATTTTATACTCATCCCGAAAAGAGACAGGGACCTTTTTCGAGCATATAGCGTTGTCATGAGAAAGGTAGAGTGAGTAAGTTTTTACTTCATTAGTTACCCTCAATAAGTAAGAATGTACATGTGTACACGACGAGGCCACAAGTACTACACCCTGCAGACTGCAGAGTACGTCAGCGAATGGGAGAGAGAGAGAAAGAGAGAGACATAAGAGCTTGTCAGCGTACCTAGGTCGTCGAGAGCATGAGGTCAGCAAGTGGTACTTGTTTCTTCTGGAGTAATGAGGGAGAGAGCGAGATGGGTATTTAAGATGTCACATGAACGTCATCATAGAAGGGGATGATGATCGGGTTGAGAGTAAAAGTGAAAGATAAAAAATAAATGAGTCTGTCATTGTGCCGCACACAAAGAAGAAGGGAGCATTGCGTCGTTCGGTAGCGACATCATTGCATAAGCCGTTCTGTGCAAGGGTACCTCTTTAATAATATATTATCTTATTTCCATAAAAATATAGGGGAATTATATTATGTCAAAATTGAAATTATTATTCCTGATACATAATAATAATCTATGTTTTTTAAAGAAATTAAAAGTTAATAAATTAAATTTATTTAGTCTTAAATCATGCAAAAGTATAATTAACTATGTAAATAATTAATATCACGCTGAATATTTCTAAATCTATGAAATAATATATTTTCATATTACACCGTACAACAATGTATTACTATGACCTTACAAACCCCAAATTTGTAATCTTAATGTTTACATTCTTATGTCTATACTGTGGCCTAAAAAATATTCTCTATCTTAAAAAATGATGGATTTGTTGTGAAATCATTTTATTCGTGATTTGATTAATGGGAGTAATGGGTTGTTAGGTTACAAAAACAAAAGTGACGCGCGAAGCGCGCTTAGAGATGACTAGTAATTTTAAAATTGTTGGTAAGATATAGACAATGCCCGTTTAAACGCTTTAAATAGGTCAATAAAGGGCTTCAAAAACCTTATTAGAATAGTTTTCTATACGCAGTTTTAAAAGCTTTGAAAAATTGTACATTATACTCTATGGTAATTTAAGGTTTAAAACTTAGAAAAAAAATGTTTTTATTATACCGTTTTATAAAATTTATAAAAAAAAATTTAATAATATTGAAGATATAGAAAGAGAAGAGCGGAGAGAGAAAGAGGGAGAGAGAGAGAGAGAATAGTTGCAGCCCACTGTAAACAATGTTTCAACGAATAGCTTTTTTCTTTCTTTTCCGAGTTCTCTTTAATTCACAAGTGCATACGTACTCTCACCGCTTTTAGGCGTTCATATGGGTGGTTGGAAGAGAAAAATGCTGCTGAAGAATGCGGAATGCCGGATTACAAAAAAAGATGAGTGAATAGAGCAAAAAGAATGAAAGCGCAGAGGCAAAGATACGAATGAATGAATGTTGGCCTATCTAATTTTCGTTTTGAATGAGCTGGCGAGAGCAAGCGAGCGAGCCTACGGAGTAAAGTGGATCACTGCGCATTTCACGCAGCAGCTTTTTACGTTTTAACAGTTTTTTAGTTGCGTGGAAAAATCCACTCGAGTTCCTTTGTCTACGACCAATTCGGATAATTTTAGCGGGAACAAGTAAAAAGCTCTTTAGTATGTTGTGGGTAATTTCAATTAATAAAAATAATTTTTAAATGAAGAAATGAAACTGAGTAAGAAATACTATCTTTGAAACAGATTTGTGCTTCTCAAAAAAAATGAGGAAAAATGTTATAAATGCCGTTTTGCACAAATGGAATCAAAATACACTATTTTTATGAATGTTTACTATTACGTGTGATAGTATTACAAACATTCAGCAATAATTATGAGACGCGAAAAACCGCGGCGACTCGTTCTAACACGAAAAAGTCGACACAGAGATTTGATAGCTAAGCGAAGTTTGAAGACGTTGCAATAATAGCCTCATCGGTAGGTGAGAGAAAGAAGAGGGGACTGAGGTGATTTTTACTATAAAAGCCGAAGCACACCACGAGATTACGACTAGCTAAAGAGAGACAACGAGGACAGGACATTGCCCGTCAGACGAAAGGAAGCAACGACGATCGACCTAGTTGCCAAGAGGACCAGCCAAGCCACCAAGTCCGCTGTCACTATACGAATCTATCGCGCCGCATTAGAAGCGTCTTATCTCTCTCTCTCTCTCTCTCTCTCTCTCTCACTGGCTTATATACATTTACATCATAATAAAATACGTACTTCCAACTAACTCTAAAATACTTCATTGTGCACCTTTCTGGGCTCCTCAACCAGACTGGCTATGAGGAACAAAACTCCTTCACACGTAACAGTACATGTGAATATATTCGTGTGAGCATCTGCCTCTTTGTATATCCGTGTGCGTGAGTTTGTGTGTGTTTTCACAAATAAAAGCTAGTATTGCTTTTGTACTATCAATTCTTTCTATGCAAGATCAAAATTGTATAAAAAAATCATGCTGCTATCTAAATTTAGCCGAATTCTTTTATTTGACTCTACGTTACTAGATTAAAGAAAATACCTCGATGGCTTGAAAATTATGATGAAAAATGAAACAAATCTATTTTCAATATTTTCTAGTATTGCTGTCGATAATTTGCTATATAACGTCCGTGATGAATAAACGGTCTTTACAATACATTACTTTACAGTAAAAACTGCTGATTAGCATACTTTGTTCGTGATTGTACGAGAAAAAGAACAATACATTATTTATGAAACAAAAAAATGCAAAAACAAATGCAAATTCATTTATTGGGATCAGCACAGCTATGGACACTTATGTAAGTATGTCTACGTTACTAACTCTACACTCAAATCAAATTTCTCTGCCTATCATGGATTACAATCGTAAAAAAGCGAAAATTCTTGTACATTATTTATTTTTGTCTCTTTTTAAGTAAAAAATAAACGATCTAGGATACATGGTTTTACAGGAATTATAGCCCTCATCACAATGTAAAAAGTTTAGCCAAAAAGGTAGGAAACATAAAGTAGCAACAACTTTTTTTTGTTGTAGAGAATTTTACCTTCCACAGAATTAATTCTTTTTTTTATTTATATATTTTGTTTAACGTTGCCCTATTTCTGATTCCATATGTGGTTACACAGTAATGAAAGTCAGCAGTATTTTCATAAACAAAGCACATATGTAAGTGATAATAGTATTAATCGGTGAAGAGCTAGTCCTCAAACCCGGTTTGACAAGTAATTAGTCTCAGACTTACCGACCAAGCCACTGCGAACTCTCTACCCCTAAGTTGTGGAAGCTCTCGCGCGAAACCCGCAATGGAATCGCCCTTTCAGTAGTCATGCGCTTGGCGCAATTATCATACTTAATCAATCCGACCACCAGAACAGGTATATACGACAGCTTCAAGCCATAAACCCCAGGCTATAGACTCGCTTTTCGCCACAGAAAAATTTGGATAGTACTTTTTTAATAAAGTGTTGCACCTTGCTACTTTTATAAAGTAAATTCATAATATATAAACAATATAAATTTTAACTTCTGACAGCACAAAACAATATGGCTCCCACACCTATACTGTTTTGCTAGTATCTTCTATTTATACCGTATTTTAAACTGAAATATGGTGATGTTTCTTTAGTTTTCTTTTCAATATAATGTGTATGGATGCATTAGAGGGAACAGGAAAATTAAAAAAAAGCCAACAGAGTGTAGGAAACACTCCTTATAAATATAAATATAAATATAAATACGGCACATGTATATCAAACAAACCAAAAATATAAATCAATAAACTCGGATCAAAACAAACCATAAATGAAATGATTTGCATAATCGAAACAAAGGAAATTCGTAAATTTAGTGCGTGTGGTAGATAGTCGTGATGGGGCCCAGTAAGAAGGAGCCCTTGCCGTAAAGTCGTCCAAATTAAATAACGTGATTCTAAGTCAGCCACCTCAGCCCGACTGGGGTAAGTTTCACGATATGAGTTAAATTGTCGTCATCAACATCGTCTAATGAATCACATTCATATAGCCGTTGGTGAAGGTGTAATACCACAAAGAATAGCGCGGAGGTACACCACGCCAGCACGATGATCATCGTTAGACGCAGCTGCGCATCGCCTATAGAGTCACGCGGGCTACGTTGACCTCAGGCAAAGCCAACGTTTATCAGACAAGGCAAAGAAAATCACGGATGTACAAAATCCTCTATATTGGCCCGACGGTCATGACCGTCCGACGGATTGCGAGAGCGATCAAATATATATATATATAGTATGTTTTTTTAAATTGACTATTCATGTAAAGACTTTGTTGTGTGAAATAGTGTGAGAGTATAGAGTGCGAAATTTTAACTTTGTGCATAATTTGTATGTAATGGTTTCTTTTAGTTGAACCTTATTTTTAAATTAAAAAAAAAGAAAGTAAAAATTTTAGTGATTACGAAAAGATGCACCAAGAGCGGTATCTAATCTGTAGGGTCTTCGATAATTGAAATCATTGATACGAGTTACGTAAATTCTATTCGAACGTCACATAACATATGCTTTGAAATCTTAAAAAGTTACAAAATTAAGAACAGAAACTAAGCATAAAAGTGCGCATGTATCATGAAAAATATGAAAACATATTGACATAAATAAGAAACTATAAAAATTGTAAAAATGCGGCAACAACATGGAAAAATAGCAAAAATCATTTATATAAGTTACAATATTTAAAAAAAAATTTAAGTCTAACAAAACATCAGTTCCATTTCAGAGAAACGTATCGTATAAATATTATTACAAATGAATTTTAGCCAGACACTTTTTTATTCTTTTCGTATATCCATCAATTTATTCATCGATTTGAATATTACCCGATACGCTGTGTTGAGTGGGTGGATGGGCGGTCGTAACAGACGGTCACAGATAAACGGTTGGAATTTTTTTACCACATCTACCCATATCCTGTATGGTGCTAAACAACGAAATCCATCCGTGCATCTATACATTCATGCATTCCTCCCCCTAGTTAACCCAACCATCAATCTATCCATTGATTTCGAAAACAATCGATGGCCTGCATTGGGTACGTGAACGGACAGTCGCGGACGGACAGTCGCGAATGAATGGTCGAAAATTTGTTCACTTTAATTTATCTATTCAGATCTGTATGTTTGTCGATATATCCATACATGCATCCTCCCTAGTCTATCCATCTACCGATCTATCGATCTGGATAATATCAGATGGGTTACGTTGAATAGGTGTATGGATGGTTACAGGCCGTGGGGTCAAACTGCCAAAAAATGATATAAAATCCCGCTTAACTCGAATTTTAAAACAACAATCTTTTTTCCAATGGGATAAGGTACGTTTTATAGCACACTTTCGAAATTCAGTCCTCTCGCAAGAAAAATTTATAGTTATTGGAATGAAACAGTATTATTTACAGAATATTATGTCCACTTTACTTTCAGTTAAGTATGTAAGTTTCAATTTTAAAACGAAATAAGGGACTTTTTTGCATTCACATATTTCTAGGTGAATATATTATTTTAATAATTATAATCGTAATATAACTATAAATATATAATTATATTGAAAACTCATACGAGATTCGTATAGTTTTTCCAGTAGTTAATTATAATCAAAAGCCTACTTTAATTGCTTTTTGAATTGTCAATGTGATTAACAAATTATTTTGTATTTAATTTAAGTTAAGTTATTGAGTTCTGAAATTACTGAGATTTACTAAAATTTGTTTAAAAATAAAATTATAAATAAAAAAATTTATATGACAAAGATGTAATATAATGTAATATAATCTAATCTTTTATTTAAACACTTTTATACTAAATTAAATCTATTGCCACAATATTAAAGTAGGAAAATGAAAATCATTCGATCTATTATAAAATATTTAAAAAGTTTAACAAGAATTTATTTATAATCTATACTATAATAAAATTCATGTTTTTATGAAAAGTAAAAGTGTCTAAGATATTTTTATAGGCATAATTTCCTCTCAAAGTCGGAGCTATAGATACGTTCAGAAAAAACTATGTTTCAAAATTTTTTGGAACGTTCCACAATTAACCTGTATATCAAGCGTAAGAGTTCCACAAATAACACCAATAGATCTTTATCAGTTTTTATACCCAAGAAAGTCAAATGATATCGATGAAGTGATAAAGAGCGTATCAAAGATAAGTGCGAGATTGAACGACCACTTTGAATAGCAACTCAAAAATGTTTATATTACGTGTGTGGACCATTGATTTTTTTAAGAGCACTTATTTTAAAAACAGAGAGAAGAGAGGGAGAGAGAGAGAGAGAGAGAGAGAGAAAGAGGCAGACAGAAAAAAAGATATTTACGGAAGCAGAATAAAAAATGTGGTAGTCCTCTGCCTAGACGTTAGGTATCGCAAAAAGGTCAGAGACCGCATAAAGCCTGGATGAGCGAAAGAGTGAGAGGGGAATAAAGAGGAAGAGAGATGGCGAAGTGGAGTGGAAGCCGACGAGATAAATGCCATACAGAATCGTGTATATATATATCTCCAAAAAATGGCCTCGCCCTCTCTCTCTCTTCTCTGTCCTCTTGTTCACCTCTTCCTACTCTCTCCATTCGCTCTCTTCTCGCCCTCTCTTCCATTCTCTCTTTCTCGTTCAGTCAAAAAAGAAAACGCCCATCACTAAATGACCCAATTCTAAACCGCCCGCAATGATACTACGTACGTACGTTCGATGGTGTTTTTGGAGATGTTTTCCTTTTACCTCTTCTTTTTCTTAGTGAAGAGGTGCGCAGCGAGACCGTAAATGTCTTTTCCATGCAAAAGCAAGTTAGAAATGGAATAAGGGTTTGTAACGGCTCATGAATTCCTGTTTGTGTTAGCAGATGTACGAAATAATAGTTGTTTTCCGCAACAGCATTTGAGATAAACTCTATAAAAAAATGTAAATCAGCATTAAAGTTTATGTTATGATCTTGACGGTCTGACTATTGTTTCTAGGTTTCTATTTTCTTTACTGTCATCCTATCTTCTCCTTGTCTGCGCTATATAGTCTTAGATTTCTTTTTTCAGAAAATGCGCTGTGAAAAAAGAGTACTGTAAAAGTTACTTGAGTAAGGATCATATAGCTAACGAGCTTTTATGTTCAGAAAGTGAATTTATTTATTATGATATCAAATTTATTAATCTTTATTCTGTTGAATCTTACTTAAGTTTGCACGTAAAATATTTATAAAATATTTCACATAAGTTATGGTACAAGAATGAGAAAAATTGATTCCAGAACAAATAGGCTTTATTACAACAAAAACATACTGTATACTGATAACCGATCGATGCACACAGCACTCACCTGAATGAAAGTTTGTGCTACCAAGAAGAAAAAAAAAAAATGTTTTCTAAAAAATATGTTGAAGATATGTCCCATAACATTTGTAGCCAGGAATAAAATTTCCAGAAAAAATATTCATCATATATTTTTCAACTTTTGGTATTAAAATAAACTAATTTTGGAAAAAGACTGGCGACTGTATATGTATATACCGTATTTAATTTGAATTTTTCGCGAAAGATGATTTTACTTGGATTGAATATTGGTTGAGCCTTACATTCTTTTGTATTGCAAAAGTAATTTTAATCAAGCATTATGAATAAATGCCCAACATTTTTCTGAATTATCAAAAATAAAATTTTTTACATTTTAAATCTTAATTTTTAAATATATTTTTTATTTTTCTCTACTTTTTTCATAATTTTCTGCACCTGATATATGTACAGTACCCTTCAAAAGTTCGTAATGGTGAAAAATATTTTTTAAACATAAAATGTTTAAAAACATGTTTTAAGACTTGTAAGGTGTCAATATATATGATCTGAAATGTGCGTTGCGATGATATGTATATAGCCGATTTGTTTTGATATCAATAATATCAACATATGATACGATGATAGAGGAGAGACTATAGAGCCGAGAATCGAATAATTCGCGAGCTTCGGCTCGCATTCGAGGTCCCTCTCGATTCAGACATCGTAGCGTTCGGTCGATTACTCCGAAGAGCTCGCATCCTTGGTCGTCATCATTACCTGTTCGTTAAACTAATTGGAATAAGAAACATGGACCTCCACTCAACTTACTTGTAATCTGAGTTTATCCAGATTACTTGGACGATAAAAGATAACAACATAAAATAAGATAAAACATTAAAGGCAAGTTATCTACATATTCCACAACCTCGGAGAGTCGTCGGTTATCTTCTCGTTTATCAGAGGCTGAACATCTATTTTATCGCAGCGACACTGTTGAAGGTCATATATCGACTATTTATTATAGCGTGTATTTATATTGTTTTACATTTAACTTCTGCATCGCATATAATCATGAAACATATTTAAATATATTTTGATGTATTAATAAATTGCTATCTTTTGACATATTATATATTCATGCTTTTCTTTTCATAATATATCTAATCCTTTCTGAATATAAGAAAGTTACAGAGTTTTGGTACCAATATTTAAGGTTTTTGAGCAAAAAAATTTTCGTGTGTGTACATGCATGTGTTTATTCTCTTCTTTTTCATATAGAATAGAGATGCCATAACCTATTTTTGAATTTTGTGCGTTTTCTTTTGTTTTATAACCAAAAAAATGATTTTGAATTTTTCGTTTTTCTTATATTTTAATATGTTACAGTATTTATAACTTAATCTCATTAGTTTTTTTTAAAGGTCGTTAAATTACCTACAATTTCTTGTTTGAAAAGTTAAATTATCTCTAGTCTGTCATTTGTTATTTAGGAAAACGTTTTCATATTTCATAAATTAATTTCTCAAAAAATATTTTATACACTCATCGAAGACTACATTTGGTTAAAATTTCAAGTGATTATCTTCATTTGTTTTCTACAAAAAAAACCGCTGCCAATTCTGTGGCAATTAGCTTCATCAAATTAATTTATCGATTCCTTTTATCGAACTTAAATTCCAAATATAAGTTTTTCATAAAAAAAATTGCTAATTAATTTCGATAATAATTTTTTTTTATACAAACAAAGATATTAATATCTATCGCTAAATGTCATTGTCTACCCTGGTAGAAAATAACCCAACCAAAATGGTTTAACTGCAACGGTTGGTCAATTTTTTGGGCCAACGAATAACA
>JAWWEQ010041383.1:0-18180 GCA_035583055.1 Torymus tubicola | reverse complement strand
TTGGCCAACCGTAAGGATAATTCCGTAACGAAATAAGCGGTATTTATTACCAACCATTGGTTAAACGGTTGGCCAAATCTTTGCGATTTGGCGAACGGATGGCAAACGGTTGGTATTCATTTCTACCAGGGATAGAAGGATTGAATTTAGCTAATCAATTTGATTTTAAAATAAATAAATTCAAAGAATTTAATTTCCTTATTAGGGATAGCGATAGTAATAAAATAACTGTCTCATCTGTATTGCTATACCCGTCTTGCCAATCGTTAATTAAATAACAAAACGGCATCGCCATCATCCAAAGCATTTATTTTGTTCGAATGGCATTGTCAAATTTTCCAATACTTTCCTGTTAGATCATTTCTATTTCTAACTATATTCTGATTCAAGATTTATATTTCCAAACAAGAAGTCATTACTAAATCTTCAAGCTTCTTTTACTAGTCAGTAAATATTAAGAGATAACAAAATTTAATCAAATTCCAACAAAAAGGTAAAACATTCTTTTAGTTTTATATTTTTTCATCCGAATATTCAAATTTAATAAAAATAGTAAAACCTTTTTGATTACATGAAGTTTTCTCGCTATTTAATAGAAAGAAATGATGGAATTAATATATGAAAAGTTTATAGAAAGATTCAAATTTCTTCTCTAGTTTTAAGACAGGATGAAAATTTATAGAAAGGTTCAAATTTACATTAACATAGTATATTCATTCTAGTTGGTGAGGCGGATGTCGGGATGATGCTTGGAGAGAATGAACAGAAAAATTCACTGCGTGGATAAGGTGTAATAATATTTGCAGTTTACTGCGTATGCATGGAAAACATTGCGCGGCAGAAATAATACAGCTGCTTATTGGCAATGGCAAAGTGCGATTAAAGCCCAAACGAAAAGAATATCGCGTTTAGTTTTGTAAAATTAGACCTCGCCAACTAACAAGAGTACGCGAGCACCCATCGCAGAGCGAAACTCTAAATATTTTATTTACATACATATTACAAAAAAAAATTTGATTTTTTTTTGTTTTTGAGTTTATGAAAAATAGTTATTAATTATCACAATCAAACTAGAAAATCTTTTATAGTACCGACAATAAATTTATTATTTAAAACTAGTAACCTTTCGCACAGGATATAATTCTAAGATAGACAGATTTCAAAATAATTACCTGCGCCTGACACTTGCGACCGTGACTAAATGTGAGAAACAAAGATGAATAGTAAAAAAAAAAAAAAAAAAAAGATACCTGAAGTTGGTTCTGTCACAAAAATATTATTGTAAACCTCTAATGGGATTGTCCCTTGGCCAAGCAACGTCTTAGGTATTAGGATTAGTGGTCGTGACGTCACCACACGCGCAAGATAAAAAAAAATTGTATCAAATAAAGTTTCGACAAGAAGGTGACGGAATGATAAATAAACAAGTTTCATTAATTGAAATCTTTATTTTATTGCAAAATTTTTAAATTAAACAAAGAAAACATGTAGGAACGCTATACTGCTTGCTGTTTTTACTCTAGTCTTTGCAGCCATCCTGCTCGTGTGACGTCACGACCACCAATCCCAATAAAAGCAGAGGTCCTATAGACGTAGCACATAAATTCTTAATTAGCTTTGCTTGAGTGTGGTCTATAGCATCCATTGCGAACTCAAATCTCCGTTTGGAATTACAAGTATTTGTACAGCAACAATAGAACAAAAATGAGTGTTGGTTATATATACCTTTTATTTTAAAATGAGATTTTTTATTTTGTTACTTAATAGCGGCTTCTGCAGCGTGTTTTTCATTTGTTTCATTTGTTTTTCGATTCATAGTACATTGTGCAACTAGAGAGGAAAGTTACCATTTTCTAACAAAGATGGTGATAAGGTATGTGGTTTATTCGGGCGTCGGACCTGCCCAACAAACAGATGCTGAAAATCATCATTCAAATCTGAAAAAGTCATTTGCTTCTTTGTTAAGTGCAGAAATAGTACCTTTTTGCATGAAGCTAATAAGAGATCGAATATATCGAGTCATTATAGCGCGAAGCCTCGTTAGAGGCTCAAAATACTCGATTGTCCATTCACATTATATATGTTTTAAATAATTAATATACTAGGATTAATCAGCGCGCTACATTCGTCTTTCGTTTATTTCGATATTCGATTTTGACATCGAGATTCGAGATCGCTCACGAAGGAAATAGATTATCTCGAACGCTAAAATTATATAAAGGAATTTTTTTGTTTCAGAATTATAAAAATGCACCAGAATGTGATATATATTTCCATAAACGACCCAGAAGCAATGGAGAAGCAGATCTTATCTCTGGAAGATGAGCAGCATTTTTTTATGTCGTTTGTCCAGAATTTCACAATGACGATAAAGACAATAACAACCTAAATGATGATGATGGAGGAATAGAATAAAAATCACAATAAATTTCTGAAAAATAAGTCGGATTACATAAAGGAGTTGTGCTTCGCAAGCAAAGAGGATTTTACGGAGATACATAATTGTTTATACGAATTAGAATAAACGCAAGACAACAAATTTGTTTTGCCTATAAATTATTGAATTAAGATAAAAAATACTTGTTAATTTTTACTGCTTTTTCAAAGAAAAGTAAGTATTAATCAGAGTAAAGTACAATAAGTTACATGCTTATATTACAAAAGTAATCCAGCAGAGGAAAGCATCTTCCTCACTTTTACTTAAAACTAGAGATAATATTTTGGTTCATTGTTTACAATTTCGTAGAAGCTATAGGAATCACTTCTGCTTAGATATTCCTAGGAATACTTAGCAAAGTACATATTCCATACATATTCACAACATATTCTAAAGTACATATTCAGAAGTATTGTAATATTTGAAAGTAAAAGTTTTGTTGATTTCCTATTTTGAAATAGATCATAACACAACATATTCGTCCGATTTATTTGCATTGCTTTCTTTAATATATCAAACATTTATTAATACTTTTATATATTTGTATAATATGCTAAAACCAAAAATTTTCTTTTATATTTTGTCTCCTGAAGCTAAGTATATCTTGTTAAAATAATAGAACATTGTTAAAATAATGTAAAAAAAAATATGAAATTCTCTTTTGCAAAAATTACATGTCTTACCATTTTCGTTCACCGTTACATTCGCCCTACCAAGACGATTGCTAAAAATTTTGGTTCGCAAATCCGCAATTACGAAAGTCTCGCAAAATTCCATGCAAATTCGAGGGGAGAGACGGCTGGTAGAACCAGGGGCTGCGAAAAAAGGGTCGCGAAAAAAGACGGATAGGCATTCGGAAATATTCTGAGGACGAATAAGAGGGAGAGAAGATGGCGACCCGAATACGTCTAGCTCGAGGGCACAATCTACCGAACATCTTCCGCTAGTAATGCCTCATGCGAATTCCCGCGGCGGTGGCGGCGCCGCCGATATCTATCCCTCGCTCGTTCGCTTGCGCGCCCTTTTTCTCTCTTTTTCTTTTTATATATACCTATCGAGAGTGCGAGAACATGCGCGTGTGTCTATGACACTCTAGCCGGAAGCTTTTTCCGGTTTTGCCGATCGCGCCTGGCGTGTCTCCTGCTTTTTAATTTTTTAATTTTCGAGCAGATCGCTATCTTTGACGCGCATATATTAGTTAAATTTAAATATTCTTCAAGAGTAATTCTGGGAATTTACTCTCTCGTTACCTAATTGTTTGGTTATCAATCCAATTTTTCCAATGACCTAGTAATTTTTATGAAATTAAATAATATAATATAAAAATAATTCTAAAGCTAGAATTAGAATTATCGATGCAATTGTATACGGTGCAATCTAAACTAAAATGGAAATTCTCATAAATTTTCAATCACCAATCGTTTTTGAATTTATATAAATATTTTTTTAGTATTATTTTTATTTATTTTTTTTAATAAATACTCATCGCCTGGTGACTGTACAATTTCTGGAACAGTCATATATAATCTATGTTACATGATATACTATAAAAGTATACTCATGACCACGCAGATGTAATATTTAAAAAAGTTTTACTGGGAACAAAGATTAACAAGGAAAATGATGTACGCACATTCGTTATCTGCCGTTAGTAAAATGCAAAAAATGATATTCCCGGTAGATAAAAAAGTATGCATTTCGCGTGAAGCGCACGTCAACATGCAAAATGACTTTGGAAATTTATTTTTAGCAACTCTATATCGGCGCAGCATTGACGCAACGAACACCTTCTACTGGCTGTAAAAAAAAACAGCCGATCAGTGCGTGGAAACCAAATTACATTTGATACCGGAACATCGGCCAGCGCACGAGAGCTGCTCGTGACTAACGATGATATCAAATTAGCGTTATCGAGAATTCAATTAGCTTCCGTACCGGAAAAACCTTACGCGTTATTGGTTTGTCGAATCGTCAAAACAACGCATGCGTCATCTTCGGTGAAAAACAAAAATAAGCCGTCGCGGCAGACTGCCCGACGCCACTACTGAATCTTTTATCTCGCGTGTTCACCGATTTACGCAAGTATACACGCTAAACAGTGTGAAAGAGGGAATGAAAGAGAAATTCTACGTTCATTCGTTCGATAACGATCCCCGTATACGTAATTAAAAAATTTATCGTTATTTCATTTTCCACATGAATACCCATGTACCCAAAGTGCACATTTATTGTTCAAATTAATACATATAATATTAAATATATTTATTCTATTCACTAGTAATATTGACAAAGGCAATGTTTTTTCAATATTATTATTTGGTAATGTGAAATTAGTAAACTATACAGTGACATTGAGAGGTGATATAATTCATGATAACGTCAAGAATGATACAAACAAAAATTGTTTGTATTTAAAAATAATTGCGATAAGGTTCTTTGAATTTTAAGATGTATTAAACTTTGCAATATTAATGTACACAGTAAGAAAGCTTCTTACTATGTACATTAATACATATAGATATTCTATGTTTATGTTTTGTGTTTCAATGTATATCTATATACATGGAAGTTTAAAACTTCGATTTAATAAATAGTAATTAAAATATTTTTTCATTACGAACATGAAACGAACCTTTTTTCATATGTATAAACTGAATAGAAACTTACACGCTTCTTATGTTTTTAGCGAAAAACAACAGCTTTAGCTGGAAGTAATATTTATTAGCTCTGTGGAGCCCGACTCAAAATGCACAATGATCAACCTAATCCTCACATGTAATAATACGGGTGAATTAACTATTACAGACCCGAGTGAGGTGATCGTAATATCCTTTAACTCAAACGGTGCTACACGCCTCAGCTGCGTTTGAAATAAATTATTTTCATCCCTTATTACACGAGGTATTATTTTTATTATACTTTATAAATAGATATTTTAGTAAAAGTATAGTAAATTAAATTTTTAACCTGCCTTGCTTAATATGCGTTAAAAAGATATGATTATATAAAAATGTTGTAAAATAGTTTATTAGTTTTCTGTAAGTTCTTAACTTGAGTAATTCAAAGACGAAAAGAAAAATCGAAATTATATGATTTAGAGATGATAATAGTAAAAAAATCTAATCAACACATTCACTGTTATGGGAGTACGTACAACTTGTATGACTTAAATCACAACCGAAATATATAACTTTGTTTGTAAAGTAAAGTCGTGGGAAAGAAAATACACAATATCTTTATAAATAAGAGATAAATTTCAACCTCAGTTAAATAACATAATTGATGCTATCATGCCTATGCTTTAAGTTTTGGCAAAACAGACTATTTTAAGCTTTTACCTTTGACCTTTCACATTACAATTCTATAAAAAATGCCCGGTAATTCCAGACTGATACTAAACAATAACAATAACACACAACAGAAACATCTAAATCAAGCTCATTCCAACAACAATAAAGATAAAATCGTTCTAAAAATATGTTTTTCTAAATCGTAAAAAGCATAACGATTTCACAATGTCTAATACATATCTGTGGCTTCGAGGCATAACGACATAAGTCCACGTTTTTCTGTTTATGAGAAAAATGGATTTCAATATTCAAACCTATTCGTAAGATCGGAATAAATTAGATAAGCCGCGATACTGTACTAATCAATTAACATATTTAAAACAAATATTTACACGGTGGTATGACCAGGTTATGAATTTTCTCCTTCGTGAAAACTCGAAAAAGTATGAAGTTATGTCGTTATGCCGGAACTTGGACTTATCTAATAGTCCTGTTCTCGTTTATTTTTTGATCATTTTCCTTAATTCAATTATGAATTTGGATCAAAATTAACAATTAATCAACGAATAATTATGTTAAAAATAATATAACTTGAATACAATTTGAATACAACTTGTATTCGCGATAAATTAAAAAGCATATTCTTATTTCATAAACGAACAGATATTATGAACTAATTTTCAAAATTCTCACGTTTATGCACTTAACGTTTGTAAAATTATAAATTTTATCCAGTTAATGTAGATATATTTAATATAAAATAATTTTCATATTCAATTTGGTTGG
Source organism: Torymus tubicola (assembly GCA_035583055.1). Lineage (NCBI taxonomy): Eukaryota > Metazoa > Arthropoda > Insecta > Hymenoptera > Torymidae > Torymus > Torymus tubicola. Next base: position 11,667 of record JAWWEQ010041383.1, on the reverse strand, counting down.
ATAAAATAAATCACTGCTGGACTTATGTTGTTATGCCGCCCACTAAACTTGAAAAATGGATTTATTTTGTTAAGTTTTTCGTAACTTTAGGATAATATTTTAGCTACTACTGACAGTTTTAAATGAAAAAGATCCATTTAACGATACAAAATCCAAGGTTTTCCCGATTTTCAAAAAAATGGACTTATATCGTTATGCCTCGGAGCCACAGATATATAATATATATACGTTGAAATAACTCGCGATTAAGCGCAGCCAGCATCCGTCAGATTGGCGGGCCAGCTTGTTCGCTTTCCCCTCGAAATATACTTTCTCCAGACTGGAATAATGATGACGCTGACAATAAGGTTCATTCAGGTGGGATACCGACTTAACGAACGGAAATCGGAGCGCGCCCTGCGCCTCGTCGGACCGTGGCAACAAAAAGCCTTTGGGCGATGTCCCGCTAATGCCCTTATGATTGCCCGATGCTTCTTGCCTTTCCCCCTTCGGTCCACCCTCTCCCCCCGCCCTTTCCACCCTCGCCCCAGGCGCTCGTCCTAGCTATACCGGCCTTATCAAGCCTTATCAGCAAAATCAGCTAACGACGTTGCCGACTGCCGTCGCTGCGCGTCGATATCGCGGGAGAGGGCGAATGAGCGAGCTAGAGAGAAAGAGTGGGTAATACGATAAAATAACTGCCGAGTAAGCGCTGTCCTTTCCTCAAGCTAGAAGCCAAAAGCTCTTCTTTCTCTGTTTCTGGTCCTCCTCTTCCTATCGATGCTTCCGCTCTTCTCTCCCTACTCTTTGCCCTTTTCATTTTTTCGATTTCGTTTATCTGCTTTCCTCTCTATTTTAATCTTAGTCTCTCTCTCTCTCTCTCTCTCTTTCTCTCTCTTCGGCATCTCAGTTATATTTTTTGTCTGTTTCGCCCGGTGTTCCACTGCACTTCTTCGCCCTCACCTCGAATTTCGTCGAGCGTCTTCGGAGCCGAACAAATTTTAAATTATCGACGATGCTCCCGCGCCACTTGCCCTCCCTACCACCTCCCCTCTGACCTGGTTGTCGCCACGTGCGGCACACGCTGGGATGCGGGGAAAGTCGTCTGCTCGCGTGCTTATTCGGAATTTACTGTGTTCCTTATGTGACTGTGTTTCCGGCTATTTTCTCAGGATTATACTCAAGGAATTCTTTCACTTGTCTTCCTTTCTCTCTCTCTCGCTCTCTCTCCCTCTCTCTCTCTCTCTCTTTCGACTCTCTTTTTCCCGCAGCCGAGAGGATGAGCGAACTGGAATAATAGTGCGAGATTGAGAAAGTTTCTTTCTTGTGTGGTGGAGTGGGCGTATTGCAATATTGGCATGACCTAGGCATTGTAAGCAAAACAAAAACAGTAGTTATTTCTTTCAAGGCGTTGCTCGAGGAAAAATATAATTGTGAATAATATCGTGCTATCAATGATGTGAAAAAATAAAACTTATTCAATAGGTCATGTTGAGAGATATGAGATTCAAAACATTAAAAAAAGTTGATAAGAGGAAGGTGTGTAACATAAAATAAAACAATTTTTTTTATGTACAGGTTTATCATGTTTTCACCAAGTGCAAATGTTTGAAATTTGATTCACAACTGTTTGTTTCTTACTGTTGTTTGTTTACAAGTCAGAAAATATGTCGCTAATATATGGTGAATAGTTGTAAGTTAGTATTCCCAATTACTCTTCAAGGGAATGTACGCATTACCGATAGCCGCTTAAATGCATCAATAGGAAAAATTTGTTTGCTTTATTCTTCTCTATTGTTTCTTATTTCAAAAAATTGACTGGAACAAAAGGATGACGTACTTTTAGGACAAAGATAAATCATGAGTTTTTGAAATACCTAGGGGGAGAATTGTCATAAAATCATGTGATAAAAAGCATTACGAATTTTTAGATATACATAACTTTTAAGCGAGTGAAACCATGTTAACAAATCAAATTTTAAATTAAAACTTTTTATCATCCTTTGTCATTTTTTAGCTGTTATTTAATAAATTTTAGATTATAGTATACTATTTGTCCAAAATTGCGTTTTTAAAATTACAATAGGTATTGACCTACGAGTTTTTGTCTATAATCTTTAAATGCTAATCTGAATGAGTACTTAAAGGTCAACTTAATATTTTTATTATTTTTTTATCTAATCTTATGCAATGAAAGTGTATTTACAGTGAGGTCTATATCACCTAATTTACTGACACTTTACGGACGAATTTTTTAGACCAAAAAGAACAGATTCGGGTTTAACTCTAATAAAATTACTTTTCACACAACATGTCCTACGCGTATATAGTTCAATATATAGAAACAGTAGAACATACAAATCGTGATGATGAAATAATATTTTCATAACTATAAAGTGTGCTAAATCTTATTTGACTTAAAATCAGTTTTTTATTTTTTAAAGAATAAAATTTGTGTAGTGTGGAATGCTTTTTGAGGTCTTTACAAAATAAGGTTTAATTAATTTTTCAGGTGACATCTTATCATAATAGATTTATTATGATTGTTAAAATTGGAACTATTAAAAGACATTTGGATAAATTGAAAAAAAAACATACGTATACATGATGATTACAATAAAATCCTAAGAAAAAATCTTATATCTGTAAGGTCAATGTAATAATGGAATAAGTAGATAAAATAAAAGCAATGAATTATTTAAATTGACGCCGTATGTCTCGTTATTTCTATCTAATCTGTAATATAATAAAAACTTTTTCCTTGTTTTTATTCTATTCTTGACTTTTTTCATTTTCCAAGAACTTCGATTTTTTCTAAGCGATAATTTAAGACTTATATTTTTCCATTTAAATAATTTACTTTGATTGCTAAGTATTTGAATGTATAACGAATATTTTATAACTTTCTCAATATTACAACATGTACGCTGAAGATAATGGAGACTTAATAACATAAATATAACAAATACATACAGGTATTATCAATCACATGTTGAAACTGGCGTTATAGATCATTATATTTAAGAAAGCAGATTCACGCCAGTTAAGCAATCCATCGTACATGGAAAATTAGAACAGTAAAATCAACTGGATTATAGTGAGGTAATAATTCCATTTTTCCAAAAATGGAAATTCTGCTCTTAAAAGACTGAGATTCTACATTTCAAAATGGAAACTCTACTTTTCAAGAATGAAGATTATACATTTCAAAATAAAAATTCTATCGATATAACGAATTTGTTACTTTAGAGGGACATCAACTGTCGGAAATCTGTTTTTTATGTCAGATTCTCTTATTAAGTTCAATCTATATAAATTAATCATAATAATGAAAATACATTTTTAGCTATATAATATGTTTCCTTTAAAGTTTGAAAAAATATAGTACTTTACGTTATTTCTCTTTTATCAGAGCTTTGTTTAAAGTAATAACGCTTATAATTTTATGTATATCCTATAAAAGGATAGCGCAATTAGTTTTAAAGTCTTTTCTAATTATAAAACAAAGAAATACGGTAAACTTATAACTTTTTTCAATTTTGAAACTCTATTCTACATCTAAAAATTCCATAAAATACTTTCGCTCCAATTGCTATTTTTACATTGTACAAATGCTTTTGCAAAAAAAAAATACAGAACCTTCGAGATGATCTGGGGAAAAAAATTGTATGTTTTCAATGTTCAGTACAAGAGCCAACCGTCATGCGATAAAACTCGAGTCGAACAAGTGTAAGAGGGTCGCGCTCTCTTTCGCCAGTGGGACATGACCGGTGACCGCGAGGAAGAGAAACGGCTTGTTAGAGACGCGTAAGGCACTCGATGTCGCCTGCAGGTGGAGCGAAATAGCCCGAGCACTTGAACGTCACACACCTGCGAGACGTTTGACAACGAGAGCGTCTGACCTTTGCATGCGACATGACTGAATTTCGTGAAACGACGAGAGAGTGAGTGAGAGAGAGAAATCTGTTGGCATGTGCCTAAATTACTCTACGTTCATCTTCATAGATCATGCGGTTTAAAGGATAAATGAACAGATAGTTTGCTGAATCATGACGTTATACTGATTGGACATTTTCGAAATATAAAAAATTATTTCTATTTAAAATGAATAAAACAAATTTATTATTTATTTTAGAATGTTAGTATGTATTTATGTAATTTATAAGAATAGTATACTATAAGCTGAGAAATTTTCTCTTTTCCTACTATCAGAGTATACTTCTTTACTTTTCAAAAAATCTAAGTTTACACCCAATGAATATTCGAATTAAAAATTCTTTGATCTTTTCCAATACTATATATTCATGTTTTAATCAAAAATTGAAAAAATAATTCCCATTGCAGATAAACTCACGTCATTATAACATGTTCATAAACCTCTAACGCACTGAAACGTTACATCATGATTATCAAATCATACCACCGAATGAATCATTAACGAACGCTCGGCCAAGCGCGCGAAAGTAACCGAAGAATCCTCGTAAACGTAACGTACATATAATGACACATCGGCGCGATTTCTACCTCCCCATCCTCTCTCCCCGATGTCGAAAATTACGATGGGACGCGCATCGGAACGAGCGAGCGAACGGGGTTACAATCGAGGCGAAGTGGCACGGCCTGCCGATTATCGGTGTGAAATGCGCGCGAGGGCGCGCGTTAACGAGTATTCGGACTCTCTCTCTCTCTCTCTCTCTCTCTCTCTTGCTGTTCTCTCCCTCTATACCTCGCTATACTCTCACACAGCAGCAGCAGCACCGAATCACGTCGTTTCACCGCTAGCGCGTCCGTCCGTTCGTCATCGCGCCGCAGGAGAATGATGGAGAGTTAAAGTGGGAGCGAGACGGAGAGATCGAGAGGAGAGCAGGGAACGTAGTAATGGACGTGTGAGGGATGCACACGAGCATGTATATATGAGGAGAGTGAGGAGTTGGAATACGCGCCGCGAGTATATATACGGCAGAGCGCGCAAGCTTATCGATTAATTCATTTTGCTGGCCGATTATGGACAATCAGATTAATTCACACGGCTGACGGTGCGCAAGACGATTCTCTCTGTTTCGACGCGCTCTGATAAATTCGCCACCGTCGTTGTACGCGGGATGGTTGAAGGGAGGAGAGAGAGAGACGTATACGTACACACACAAATACGCGGCTAAAAAGTCGGCATTATTATATATACAGGCGATAATTATAGTTCAACGAGTAGCTATAATCGAGTTGTGAGAAGTCAACAATAATGTCGACGATAATGACAAGCGTGCTTTTCGATTTCACCCGGGTATAATTTACGGAAGAAAGTCTGTGTACGAGTATGTGATAACACTGCATTTCAAAAGCAGTATCGGTTAATCTGTGCTTTGGAAAATTTAACTCTGGAGATTGTCATTCGGTGCAAAAGAGCGCAACCGGTGAGCATCGAAATTATGATAAAGCCGAATCATGTGAGATTAATGAATATCTGAGCCATGCAAAAGATAAAATAGTATAATTAATTCTTATACATAGTGTATCGATAAACATAATAATAATTATCATATCAGGTATTTCATATGCCTATACTTTTAAACCGCCAAATTTATAGCAATTATTTTGTAAAGGACAAGGGTTACTAATTAATTTTGCATTCTACATTTTCATTAACTCAATACATAAACGATGTATTTAAATGGTAATAATGGAATTAATATTATTTATAGAATTTATGCTCGTCGGACTATCGATTGACCTTATCTACTAAGAGATGTTGATTTTTAGATGATTATGTCAATTTTTATAACCGACTCAATGAATCAAAGTACAATAAATCCTACAACCATGCCTCATAGTTATATATAACCTATTTCAAAATAAAAAGTAAATAATAGCAGATTTTGAAATAAAATATAAGTTCACGGTTTTAGCTTATTTCATCAAATCGATTATATGGGATATTAATTTTGATGTCGCGTTAAAATTTTAATTAAAAGAAATGAAATTTAATTGGCATAACTGGATGCACTTGTCAAAATTCAATCAGAATTATAGATGCGCGAACGTGCAGAGAGATATCTGCCAATTAAAGTGCAATAAAATAAAAAAGAACTGCGCTGAAGCCTTCCCTACGGGTAGATTAAAAACACGTTTTCGCACAGCGGGGCAATTATAATTTTCGCGATTCACCGACAGTAATTCGTATAAATTTTTGGCTTGCACGATTGCCCCACACGTTAAATTAAACAATTGCGTGTACGCAGCCATCTCCTCTGATTAAAAGCGCGAAATTCGCGTCGCGTGGCATCACGACTCAGTTGCTTGCTCGCTCGGTCCCTCTCGTTCTCTCTCTCCCTCTGACTCTTTGTCTGTCGCTTTCTCCCTCGCTCCCTCTCTATACCCCTGATTCGCATCTGCATCGTCACGCATCTATCATTAATCCAAAATGCGAGTCCATCAGCCGGCGATTGCGGGCACATGCGCCGCGAGAAATTCAAATTACGTGCACGCGCGCTATTGCGGCGCAAAAGTGCGGCCTTGGCGCTTGTTATAGCTCGTGTGCAATTATACTTCCTCGACGCTTTTATTTCTTTTTCATCGATTCATTCAGCGCACAATTGATCATTCCTCGCTCCCGCTCAAGGAATTTTTCTTTCCCCCTGTAACGTTCAGTTTTTAAGATGCGAAGAAACCAGAATGGTCTATTTATATCTGTATTAATTCCACGAAGTTTGATGGAAAATTGTACATGTACTCGTTAACTGGGAAGCTGGTCGAAAAATTGATTGAAATTCAATTAATCCGACCTATTTTGTTGAAAGGAAAATTTCTGGAAACCGAAAAAAATCTGCTAAAACATAATTGTCACTTAAAAAATTGAAAATCTAAAAATTAGTAACAAACGGAAATCCCATGGGCGGCACCACTGCATAACCAATTTATTAGTATAACTGTTTAATCCCTCTGTTCATTTAATAGTAATTTTTATATTCACACTGTGCTATTATGTTATTGAGTATTATGATATATCCATATATAATCATCGTGTCACATGTATTGAAGTAAAAAAAATAAAAATTTATTTTGTTTTTTTTTGTCTCTCTTCTCGTGCGTGTAAATCGCTTGACAAGGTAATGAAGCGCAACGAGCAGGGCGCGATTTTTCACGCGCCTTGCACGCTTGCGCATGGGTGTCCCTCTCGAAACACAAACAGACGAAAAATAGCGCGAACGATATACTCCATCGAAGCGCGCGCAAGCAGAGTATAGTGAGTCGAGTGGCGAACACGCTTCGGGCGAGACATACCGCGAAAGGAAAACAAAAGCGAAAAAATACACGAAAAGTGAAAAAAGCAACGGTTGAGCGCGCAACCATTCCGATAAAAAAAGGAAGAACCTAATCGAAGCGTATCCAGTGCACGTGAACTCATCCGCTGAGATTTGAGGAATTAAAAAACAATCTGATCTTGGATTGACGCCCATGGCTTTTATCTATTTCATTCTCTACATTTATTCAGATTTTCTTGTATAGCTCAAAATGAAATATTGTTCACAGACTATCATCATTTTTCTGATTACATAAGATAGTTGTTCTTTGCGCAGAAAAGATTGTTTACCAGAAAAGATTGTTTTATCAAAGTCGAGTTGGTTTAATCAAATAGAATAATTCTAATATTATACGTATAATATACAGTACGTTTTAAAAATAAGGAATCATAAAAATGATGTGAGGAGTATTAAGGAATATTATACATATTTTTAACGAATTAAAAATTGGATTTGAGTACTATATTAAAAAAAAATTTTATAGAGAAGTATTTCAATTAAAACATCTGCAGTCATTTTACAAGAAAAATTTTTAAAAGGCATCCAATGACTCTAATATAGAAGAGAACTTTCATTTGCATGCTTCAGAACATTGAAGTATGACGGATGTTTTCGAAATATGCATTTTTAATAACATGAACGTTCTTTGAAAGTTACTTTTAAAAGTAAAAAATTTATTTTATATCATGTATGAAATTGGAAATTTTCAAAATATTGTAAAAATTCAATTTACTTTTATCGAGAAGCTATTAAAAATGTATAATTGAAATTTGATATCAATCAAAACAAAATTGAATAAGTTGCGGTTTTAAATTTTTTTTAAGTGAAACACATAAATATTTTTATTCCATGCACTGTCAGCCAAGCATACCTGACTCATATACTTGATTTTCTAAATTTAAAAATCATTTGTTGCAGCTATTTTAACTGCTTATCTCTCTTCTTTTGTGTGGTCTGTTAAGACGGCCTTATACCCATGGGCCTTTAAAACCAAAATGACCTGAACAAATGATTTAAAATATAATTATCAATAATGAAATATGATATACTCTACCTTGGCTTATTTTGTTAAAAATCAGTTATATTTATAGTATATATAATATTTTATTATTAATAGCTATAGTTTAATTCATATTTTCAGGTGATTTTGGACTTTAAAAATTTTAGGTGTAAGACTGCCTTAACAATGGCTCAGACAAATCAATACGGCAAAAATTAGCTCTCTCGTAAAAGTTATCGTAGTTGCATTTTGAGTAGTACAATTTATGAAAAAATGACTTTTCCGAAAATTCTAAAGTAAAATTGCCTTTTAAAACTATGTAAATATTACAAAAGTAAAGTTAAATAAAATCTTGAAAACTGATTCAATAGAAATTCAAACAAACTTTACTGTATATATGAATTTGGGTGCCTATTTTTGTGTATTCTATAAAGTAAAGATGAATCATGATTGGAAAATGTATTTTTATTATATATATTTTTATATTTATTCCAGTTCGAGTTTAAATGTCTGTGCATGAGTTAAGAGTTTTACTATTTTACTTTATGAGACTCTCTCTAGAAACATCGAATGAAATCAAAGTTTATTCCTAAATAAATGAGAAAGTGTTACTTTTCAATTACAATTTAACAATAATAAAAGAGAATGACAAAAAATATATAGAATTCAGGTAAGGCAAAATTACGTTAAAAAATTTATCTGAAATTTTCGTAGAATAATGAAAAATAAAGCAAATACGGAGGCAAAAGCTCCAAGAGTGAACGTACATATTTGCACGGAGTTCACAGCAGAACTAACAATTTTGCGGCAGCGAGTACTTCCTGTAAGTCATCCAACCAACGATTGCGCGTAATTTCATCCGACCTCACGACTGCTCTGACGCTCAATGACTCAACTTCAATCTCTTCTTGCACACTTCGTATTTCTACTTCTCTTTACTAAGAATCTCAATTCTGTCTTTGTTTTTGAGCTACTTTTTCTTAAAATAGTCAAAGTTACGTTAACAGAATCTTTTTACGTTTTAGTATTTGCTTGTAGTGTATGTTTTAAATTTAAATATTAGAATTTTTCTGATATTTAAAAATTTTCAAAAAATAAATAAAAAAAGTGTTTTATTAGTTGATTGTTGAATAAAAGCTTATAGTTCGATACTATAGAAATATTAACCAAAAGTTTATTTTTCAGTTAACTTTATAACTAAAAACGAACATGTTTATATTTCACAAATATGCATCAATCAGAAACAAAAGTTAGTATTTACACTTTATAAAATGGTTATTTTAATTAACAATAACACTTTTCAGTGAATTAGATTATTTCTTTTTAATAATGATTTTCGCGAAAAAATGATTTTATTCACTTAATATGTTAATACAAAATACGATCGAGATTTTAACAACGCTATTGAAATTTAAAATGATCATAAAAAAGTTGTAGTTTAAGGAAAAGCTATTAAGATTTTATGGAATTCTTTCCTGCATGAATAATTTTTATCATTTGAAAAAGCGACTTAAACCACAAATCCCACAAATAGCATATCATATTCTCCTACTCATTTTGTTTCAAAGAATATGGCGTCCAAAAATATTTTTTTAACGAATGATTTATACCTTTTTACTAAATGCTTGTATGTTTTATCTTCCTGTTACTCTATCTTTATCGATAGAGTTTACATCTCGCGCAGTATATTATTCTCTCTAAGTGCTGGCAAAGATGTCTAGCGAGTTGTCGTGGCATCGGGTGTATTACGTTTACCTTCACCTTCTCGGTAACGCCAACATCTTCCGAACAGGTACGCGCTCGCTACACGTCGCTGCCAAGATGGAAAGGGCGCACGGGAAAAAAGACTCGTCCTTATTTATTTGCGTTCTGACGCAGGGAATTTTAAACGAGAGCGGCGGCGGTAGTGGTGGTGATGGTGGTAGCGCCCGGGTCTCCATGCAAACCCTCAGGGAACACGACACGCACTTTGCTCAATGCTGGTATAAGACTGTCGGCGACGACACTGAGACGATATACTTTACATCTGCGCGCTGTCTTTTATGTATATTTCGTAATAATATTGTCAAGATAACATATTTGACTAAATCACAAGCGTTTAATTACATAGCCGTACAAAGAAAAACTTAAATAATTGAGTGGGGTGTCTGGTAGATGGAACTTTAGAGTTCTTATCTATTTCCATTAGGCCCCACTAGCTCAAGATGTTGAGATTCTCCTAATTTAAAAAATTTAAAGATATTTTTATTACAAGCTCAGCAAATTTTTTTAGTGTTTTGTTCCAAAGGATTATAAGTCAAGTTATACCCTGTATACAACGTATCCATTTTGAATCGTTTCAATATGATTTTTCTATATAAAATGGAATAACAATAATTATATTCAAATAGTTTAAAATAAATCTTGAAGGACATAACTAGTACCAGTACTTTTGATACATTTGAGTTAATCATCTTATCAAATATTGAAATGAGTTTAATAAATATATATCTCTTTTGGAGATACTTCGAAATCCTGTTATTCATAAAACTGCTCATACATCGAGTGTTGAATAAAATTATGCGATATTTGATGTGAAATTAGACTATATTTCTTTAAAATCGTAATTTTTCTATATAACAACTTTACATATTATCTTATAAAAAATTATAAAGAATATAATCAAGAAATACACTAAATTTCTATAAATTTCGCATGAGAATACGAAGGTATCTGCAATAGGGTTCTTATTAGACTATGGAGATACGTCTGATTCGGTTTTTGTCAGGCTACCTAGATACCCTTGATATCGTATAGGTTCCGTTACATAGTTAGTCCTGACACGTGTAGGATCAGACTATGGAAGTTACCTCTAATATGTGCTGTTGTTATTATTAACGATTCAAATCTGTTACGATAATTTCGTCAATTGACGTTTATCACTGAAAATGTAGTACAGATTCTTTACGTTCATAATGTTTATAAAAATAAATCTATTTAAATCAATACTAATGAGTTATTGTTGTATTATCTTTACTTTTCTAACGTTCGGGTAGAAATAAAATATGGTTTTCTACAAACACTGTGTTCAAAACGGTCGACGTAGTAAGAAATAACGTTGAATTCGCAATGTGCGACAAACCTGCCAAGCAAATATGTATTGAATTTGAATATTACGTAGAAGTAAAGTAAATCTCTGTAATTATATATTCTGTAAATGTATGTATAGATAATTTAAGTGTTACTGTACTAAAAAAATTATAATAACGTATGAAGGAAACTTAAAAAATCACATAGCCTCAAACTTAATTTGTTGTACTAATATATATATATATATATATACTCTTGAACTCTTAAAAACTCGTAAAATCTCTCTAAAATTACTTTTTAAAAAAAAGTAAAAATATTGGC
>JAWWEQ010041372.1:0-18190 GCA_035583055.1 Torymus tubicola | reverse complement strand
TAGAAGGATTATTGAAAGACTATGCGGTTATATTAGATGTGGGTAGGCAAGTACATTGATTGTAGATGATAATGATGGAGAAGACAGTGATGATGAGTGAACGACGGTTGTATATGCGGCCGACGCGTCATCGATGAGAAGATGTATCATCTGCGCACGTGCGTGAGGAAATCGGTTGGTGATAAGATGATACGATCAGAGATAAGGCGTATACTTGATGTATTCGTCGTATATATATAGGTTGGGAGTTATTAACGCTGCTGTTCGTATATTATTGTTTTCGAGAATAAACGACTGTATAATAGATTAATCGCAGTTGTAACTTTCCTCGTTGAAATTTTAAGTATTTTGGAACACTCCCGTAGTATATAACCACGTCATTTGGCTTATACCTTCAGATCAACCAATATACAACGATGAAGTTTTAGGAAATTTATGAACAGATCAATGCACACAACGATACCCCACAACGACTAATTCCACTACAAATTTATTTAAAGACCCGTGTCGATCGTAAAAAGCGCATATATAGATTCCCGATCGCTTCTATACATACATATAATGGTATTCACCGTGTGAAAGAGAGAGAGAGAGAGAGACGAGCGCGCGCCTTAACAGGCTCATATTCCGCTCGTTTCGTAAGAACGACGACGACGACCGAAAAGGAGAGTCGTGTGTGGCTTTATGTATGTATATATACGACAGGTGCGTGGTGCACTTTGTTATTGCGCGGAAAAACAAATTGCGGATAATTCAATGAGTACATGAATTATCCAAAATAGTTAGGTTATACTCTGATCAATAGTCGCTTGACGCTTATGTATGTGTGTGTGTGCGTATAGTATATACCACGTTGCGGTTGTTTGGAGCAGACAGTTTTTATGTAATTATTGAATTTGTTAATACCCACACATACACTGAAACGTGTAAAGTTATAGCGGTAGGATCGTTGATTTTGGTCAGGTTTATCGATCGATTTAATGAGCTATATTATACTCATGCTGAAACAGCAGTAGTAAGCAGCAGCAGGCGATGAGTTTGTCGACCTCACTTCAATGTTCGTATATATATAGAGAGAGAGATATAATGCGTGTTATATATACATACACAGGACGGAGAGAGTCTCGCCGTGCGTATTATATATCCTCGCCGTCGTCGTCGTCGTCGTCGCTGCACTTGGCTGAATAGTCAATAAAAAGTGTTATCTCTCGCTGCTCATTAAAATATTATGCGCGTGAGTCAGCGCACATCAGGCGTGCACTCCGGTGAATGCGAATGGGCCGTTTGTGTATTGAGGATCAACGCGGCGTTTGTTGTATTGCCCAGTGTTAATATGTATATATATATACAGTGAAAAGCCAAGTTGTATAGATCGAGGTAGTGTGTATATAACGATCATGAGTAGTATTATGTGTGATTATATTGATGAAAAACGTATCGGGAAAATTCATCTCTAAAAAGCTGTTTACAAATTATATATATATATATATATATACACACTCGAGTTTCTAATTTTCTCCCCGTGCGCATCATATTCGTGTGGTTTTACACATATTCGGTCCAAATACCAATTACCCTACATCACGAATTATTACCATATTAATATATGTAACAGACGCATATACGTTCTATTAAAACGCTAAACATTTTTCACGGCTAACTGACAACGTGTTTGATTTAGCACACACTTTTCATCATATTATACGCACACACGTATCGTGCCTCCTTCACGTCTCTGATAAACTTTTTCCTCATTAGCATCAAGAAATGGAAAGTAAAAAAAGCGCGTGCGCGCGTCTTGTAAAAATACGCTTACGTACATGCATCAAGCACGGGTATGTTTGAAAAAATCGTAATAGGAAGAGGAAGTCGGGTTCTCATTCTCTTTCTCTCTTTTGCGAGAGTGCGAAAAAGTCATTGAGAACGCGCCGCTGTGCGACACGAGATATATATACAGCACTTATAAATGAAAAAGGAGTTGCTCTGCTCATAGTAGCCAAGCGTCGACGTAGCGCGCAAATGGATTTGGAATTACCGTTACTCCTCTGGGACGAAAAAAGAAACGAGAGGTAAGAGAATAAGGCACAAAAGTTTACGCTCGCTAAATAAGAACGAGAGACACAGAGAGAGAGAGAGAGAGGGGGGGAGAGAGAGGGAGAGAGAGAGAGAGAGGCCGAAAAAGGGGCGGGCAAAAGGAGGCCAAATCGACGTCGGCGGCAGCGGTTGTGGTGGCTAGATGTCTGCGGCCTGTTTTTTCGATCTCTGTGTGTACGTGTCTGTATGTGAGGTCGCCTTTCTTTTCGTCGCAGACGCTTTTTACGTGAAGCGTTGAGGAAATTACCATGCCGTATGCGATTGAAAGGTGTATATATCTGGTGAGCAGAGGATATATTGATGACTTATTGAGTCTCGAGGAGGTTTCGAGGATGGTTGATCGATAAGGTCACGTGGATCGAAATAATCAGGAAGAGTGGATGTAAGTAATGCTGAATTTCGTGTGCGTGAAGTGTCTGTAATAATACAATGGTATATATATATACACGCACGTGTGTGTTATTGAGGGTTTTATCCTGCGGCTACACAAAAAGTAAAACTAATTTGAAGGTTCGATTTCCTGATCGGTGCGGTTGTTATTTCATACAACATTCCTCAATGCTTCTAAAATACAATAGTCCGATATTTTACATGCGATGTGTAATATAATAATAATGAGCGATCGTTCAAAATCACATTTAAAATTGAATTCTTGATTCGACAATGGAACACACATGACACCGACAACAACAAAAATCTTAGCATGTGTATACTCAACCCAAGCATATCAAACATCATATATAATCAGATGATGGAAACGTCGGAGTGTACATTCGTTGAATAAACATCGCGTGTATATATCGAGAATACCCCCGCAAGCATAATGGCTAATGCCAACGAATCCGAATTATCCGACACGTACGCGGGTGTGTAGTGAAACGGAGAGATAATTATTATAAACAAGCGGGGTTATATAGTGGAAATGATAAATTTAAGCGATCAAACAGTGATAAAGACGCAAGGGTAGAATCAGGTATGAGGGTGTAAAGTGTCAGAGAAATGGGCGGAGGTGAACTGAGAGTAGAGTGATTTCACGGTGACTTCGAGAGGCTGCGTTCAAAGTCTCGGAGAAGAGTCACAGCGAGCGATGATAAAATACGAGATGAAATGACCTGAATTATATTGTATTCTATATTGTGTTTATATACATAAAATCAATATCTTATACAATAGTACAGTTGCTGCTACGATGGTCCAGCAACTAAAAGCGATGCACTTTACAGCTGTATTTTAGGTAAAGAAAAGAGAAGAAAACCCATTCTCCATTCTTCTGCCCTGAAAACTATAAATACACGACTCTTCCTACCGCCATTATTTACAGAAAAATAGCCCCATCATATCATAAACGACGCCCTATACACGCGACCATCGACAAATCGCGAAACCTCACCGCACAGCAGCAGTCCATCAATCTTGGCTGCTGCTGTTGCTGCTGCTGCTGCTACTGCTGCTGTTGGCTGCCCCCGTGTATACGCGAACTTAAGACCCACTTCTGCTTGCGGCCGCAAGAGAACTGACGAGCGCCGCGCACGCGCAATCGCGAACGGGATACAACGTGCTCGCATGAATAATTCCAGCTTCGGGGAACCATTTTTCTGGCCTCGCAGAGCAAGAGCTCAGGTCAAACGCCTCGAAGGTCCGTGCTAAACGTGTATATATAGATATATATACACGCATGTGCGTATATAACAGACAGAATAGAGCATGAGCCCGTGGGGTATACGCAGGAAAAAAAGGAGGTTGCTGCGCCGGCGCCGCCGCGTGCCTTGGATTTTTAGCCTCGCGGTAGTCGTTTTCCAGGCGGAGAGGCTATTGTTGTATATACACATTCCTACGGGTATGTGTCGCTGTTGTTTTTTTTCGAGAGAGAGAGAGAGAGAGAGAGAGAGAGAGCTGAAGCGTCGATTAGTTCGAGGCGTGAGAAACGAGTATATATATATACATAGTGCAAATAAAAAAAGTTCGAGGTCGCGACCTGCGAAAACGTACGTTGTTTATATTTGGCAGTATACATATAGTAGGAACGATAAACAATTTTTATAGTGTAGATGTATATATGTGTCCTTACTTTACAAAGATATAGTATGATGTTGGTACAATATTAACGTCCATTAAATGGCACTCCCGCGTGCTCTTCGTGCTGCACTCAACCCTCCCGATGGAAGCAATTCCGAAGGAAATTAAATCACCCCGTCTGAACTTCTCTCTCTACCTTCGACCGCGACTTTTTTCCTCCCTGTAAAAGCAAACCAATATATAGTCTCGGAGTATTAAGGTATAAAAAATGAATGGCTGCGATCTGGCCTGAGAATTCATATGAGAAATTTTTCCAAGGGATTGGCGCACACGATTTGTTCCACCATCGTCGTCGTCGTCAATACCACCCTCGGAGGAATATTCTATTTGCGTGACGATGCTGATGGCTTGCCGAAGGTTATTTATCGAGGCCGCCGCCGCGCGCATTCGCGATGATATTGGCTCTGTCGCTGCGTTCTCCTGCCCTTTCCACTGAGATTATACGAGGAACTCGTGGTTGTGACGACGGTGATCGATTCTAGATTGTTTCGTGTATGATTGAGAGAAAAATATATTTATGACGAAAGAAGGGTCAAGCGTTCCTTTGTGGTGAATGTATATAGCTTTTTTTCGAAATTCTTAATAATTTGAAAAACTAGAATAAGAGGTTTATACAAATTATCCAGGGTAACCTTGGAGGGTCCATGATAATATACCTGCATCGATTACTTTTTTTTATGAGAAAAGACCTTCGTAGCTTTTTCATCATCGTGCAAAAAAAGGTACAATATGATAATAATCTTTTCAGTTCCAGAATTATTCCGCATGTAAAAATACCTTTTTTTTCCACGATCCCGCGCAGCAGCAAACACTTGGTCATGGAAACAGTATGGCCGACTTTAATTTTCCCTTCCACGCGTAAAGTAAAAAGCCGTAATAAAAGCCACGACGGTACTATACGCGAGCGCAAGCGAGAGGCACGCTAACCTTTATTCCGACCGAACCGCTTATTGCATTTTCCCTGCGCTACACACGCGTGGATTTTCCGTTATCCACTCTTCGCTTGTTCCAGAACGAAAGTTCAACTGTGGCAGCAGCAGCCGCCCGCGCATGCGTTAGGCCGTATATTTTCTGCGTTTTAGCAACTTTATAAATGCACGATGTATGACGTTGTTACACTACTGCGGTGTGTGCACTTTTGTCATTCATGGTTATAAATATATATGTGGAAAAGTTGAGCGTGATTAATAAAAAAAAAAAAAAAAAAAAAAAAATACAGTGTATACGTTACAATATCGAACATTGTTAGCTATGTGCAGTTGTAAATTAGAATTGTAGTATAATAATTTTCTTTTCCGAGAGATTTATAACGAGAAAAAAGCTTGGTGAACTGAAACAAAGTGTAGAACCTCGTAAATACAAAAACAACATATATATACACACACACGCGCGTATATGCATATATACTTATACTTCCGTCTGGCGGCATTTCCGTTATGTCGACATGATTTCCTAGTTTGCCGCGGCGGCGGCGCACTATTATTGCACGATTAATGTAAATTCGGAGTATTATGTTAATAAATTCAGCCGTGAATCCGTCTGGCATTACCACCGCGCACGTAATACATAATTGCCCATATAGGAGCGCAGCGTGGTTTCGTTCTCTATGTATATATATATATTTATATACGTCGCGTATATCGGCCGTGGATATAAATTATGACTACTTTGAGTGCAACCTCAAAAATTTTTCAATTTCATTATACAAAGAAAAAGTGAGAGAAGGGGAATGACGAGAACGATCATTATGGTAAAATTAGATTTCAGAAAATTGATTAGAAAGTAATTACTATATGGCAATGAATAATAATTTTACCGCAGTGTAATGTACATTGAAATACATCCTTTTCGCGCGATATTAATTCTCTTTTAAAAGTTTTGCACTCGCAAAGGAACACAAAAAATGGATATACAGGAAACGTCGACCATTAATCATTGAATGATAAAACGTTGACACGCGTTGTAAAAAATCCCATTTTCGGTTTCCACTCTGTCATCGTGTGCTTTCTCATCTCCTGTGTCACGCGAGCCGGTAAGTTTTATCCTGACGCGCGCCTGCTTCTTCCCTCTCATTAAAGCGGCAAAATGGCGTCGGTAAACGAAAGTTTCAACTTCAATTAGCGACGAGAGAGGCGTGTAGTTACAGCGACGCGCTTTAAAGCCCCAGCGCGAGTGCCCAAGAGAAAGAGAGCCGAGAGATAGACGAGGTAAAACTTATATAGGAAGGGGAAAACGAGCGAGCGTCGCGAGGCATTTGCATTTTCTCAGCGTCGTCGCCGTTGCATAAACTGGATTTTCTACTGCTGATGTAGCGCGTATAGTTGAATTTGATGTATATTGGGGATGGGAAATTCTGATCCGCGTGTGTATATGTACATTCTTCTTTTATTTTTTTCGCAATCGTTATCCCTGAACTACTTCAAGCCTTTTGAGGTTATATACGCGGTGTATTGCGCGATGCGCTGTTCCGGTAGAGATGCGGCACTGATTGCGTGGCATGTGTATATGTTTGTGTATGAAAGTGAAATTTTTTATTTTTTGAATTTTTAAAATCATATTTTAATTACAGATATTAGTCACGCGTAAAGTTTTTCAGTGTATGTAGAGTTAGAAAGTGTATTTTTGATATAAGAGAGTGGTTTATTGATAAAAGGTAACGATTACGTGATAGCGAACGATAAAAAGTTATAGCAGTAGGAAATGTTTGTTACCATTTCTGTGGCAAAAAAATTTGACTTCCAATCAACAATAATCATTAAATGCGGATTATATTGGCGCTGTGGAAATCATTATCTACGATCGTCTCTCTCGTCCTCAGCAACTCGTAATTAATCCTCTTATATAAATTAGATATTGCTTAGTGAAAACTATGGAAAAAATAGACAAATGACGCGTAATTACCTATATGTTTACAGTGAAAGAAAATTTTATCATTTGCCCGAAAGACTATTAAACATACAAATGCAAATGGTGATGACAGGGAGGCGGTGCGCGCGAGAGAGAGAAGGAAGCCCGCGTTCGCGGACGTTTAAGCGCACTTAAATCAAGCTTTAAAGGATGGAGAGAGAGAGAAGAACTTGATGGGTAAAGTTGAAGAAAACTTTCTGCGAAGTTTAATTGGGATATAAAATGAGCTGAAACTGCGCGGCGGGTCCAGCGTTCATTTTAAAGATTTTTTAAACGCTCCAATTTCCAACTCTCGGCATGTATATAGCGATGCTCACAGTTATGTGTGTTTGTATGTGTGTTTACACGTGTTCCATTCAAATTAGACGCTACATGCTCGCTCGATGTAAATCCCTCCCCGTAAACCGTAATATATCACGCGGATGCCTTAACGGAACTAAAATTTTAATATTCGAGGAAAATGAAAAATTATTTTATAGAGATGCAGGTATGTGTGTGTGTACCGCAAATATTTTACGAGTGTATTCTCGTAATTATTAAAATCGAAATATTGGTATAAAGTGCATCAAGTTGAAAGTATTTATATGTAAAAATGGATTTTTCGCGGCGTAGTGTCATTAAAAAGTTTCATTACATGCGGATTTACCGTAAACATCTTTGTAATAAAATTCTGAAA
Organism: Torymus tubicola; assembly: GCA_035583055.1. Taxonomy (NCBI): domain Eukaryota; kingdom Metazoa; phylum Arthropoda; class Insecta; order Hymenoptera; family Torymidae; genus Torymus; species Torymus tubicola. Next base: position 10,437 of record JAWWEQ010041372.1, on the reverse strand, counting down.
ATATTAATAGCCTTTATTAAAATTTTAATATATAGAAAGCATGTAATTGTCACTAAAGCCGATATTATTATTTTACAAAAATTTCATTTTAAAGCTATGTACCGAGAAATACATTTTCCAACTTCTTTATTTATTTCTCTTGCTACATATACACCGCTACGCGTACCTCATTATATTACCCAATCTCGGAGCTAAAAAAACCCCTTTACATAATCTCCTTCTATATATATATATATATATATACACACACACACGTACAATCCCTTCGTGCGAATTATCGATGAGAGGTGATGTGTATAGGTTTGTGCATACGAGAATCCTATTTTTCTTTTAAACGTACACGCTTGCGAACGCGCGGTATTGCAGCTTGCACACAGCGAAATCGAGCGCTCAACCGACGCGATGACCCGCAATTTTGGCCAATATATACCGCGTGAGCGAAGGTGAAAGCGAGACCTGCGTTACACTCGATGTTACTCTCTGCGAAAGTCTCGCGGAGCGCGTAAAAATGCGCAATAACGGCGCCAAATTTTCGCTTTCAAGAGAGAGGGATATTGTTATTATACGTGTGATTAAAAATGGGAGAATTCTCCGGTGAAATTTGAGGTAGGTATATAGTGTCGAATACGCACGTAGAGCGAAAGAGAGAGTAATTAACTCGTTAGACGGGAAATTCAGAAGCGAGTGGATTTTTCGGGGCCACAGTGGGTCTGGGCTATGAAGAAAGTTGGTTGTCGTCGTGCACAGCACGCTAGGTTATATAATGTGTATAACCGGGATGTGGAAAAATTTTTGCATTGTGCGCGAGTTATTGAATACCGTTTTTTCGAATGTGTGTGTATATACGCGAGGCGTTTAGAGGAGTTATTGAAAGTTGGATTTCTATTGTGACGTAACGCACATTGTAACGTCTGCTCGTTATATACGCGGTGCGCGTGCGTGAGCTATTATGAGCAAAATCGATCGCTGGAAGAAGGGAGTCGTCGGATAGGATTTTTTCAAATGCCGAAGAAAACAATGAAGATTTTTTTTTAAAAAATTATTGCTAATATAGCAGTAGACCTGGCTTAATTGGACGCAACGGTTGTGAAAAAACTTTTCTTGAAAGTTATTCTGAGCGTGGTGCGGTCTCTTGAAATGCAATTTTCATCCCAATGGCTATAAAGATATTTTTACGTATAGATATACACGTTAGAGTGAGATTTTAAAGGAGAAAAGCAGCAACGGCGTTTTATTAAAGCGCTTGAATAATTTGGAATATTGAAATATTAAAATTACTTGAATCTTGCGGGCGCAGAGAAACTGAAAGCGGCAGCGTAATAACAAGATTACAAAACTTAAAAGGCATCGTGTGTATACATATATACATTTTCACATCCATATTCCAGTTTGAAAAGAGATTGCCATAATTTTTCAATTTCCTTTTCTTTATATATTCAACCGCATTATTCTCTTAATATTCTTCGAAATCTGATCCAACTCCGTACCGTTATCCTCTCTCACTTCGTTCTCCCACATACGTAACGTTTCTAAAATTACACCTCGCTCCTCTCTTTTTTCGATCGTACAACACAATTCACTGGCGCCACCAATTATTATCCTTGCACAACCCATCGGTCCAACAACATATATCCCCCCCCCCCTTACATCACGCCCACTATGCTGCTCCACTCCTCCTTCTCTCCCCGTTGCGCAAACAACGACGACGACGACGACTCCCCCTCATTAAACTTCCTCTGTATTCCTTGACAATACGCGTGCATTATACCCTACCGATCCAAGAATAGACCCGTGTTCGTTCGTTATAATAATTCATCGGTTTGGCGCGCGAGGACCACGTGCTCTAAAGTCACGTGGCCGATGCAGCAGTCGAGCTTTCTTTCCATCATGGCGTGTACAGACACACGCGACGTGCCGGCTTGGTATAATAATGAACAGGGGGGGAGAAGATTGATAACGAGTCCTTTGATGTGTCTACCGCAGACACGAGGTCGCAATGAGAGAAGGGGTTAAATAAGAGAATGGTTACGTGAGGATTGTGCTGCTGCGGTTGATGGGTATTCTCTCGAAGAGTGATTTTATTGTACGCGAGACGAAGTAGCGCAGGTATTTGTTCGTCTCCATGCAATGTGATTGAGGCTGCTTCCTTGTGTGTCGTACACGTCTGGGTTATTCTGATGTGTTGCTGGGTTACGTAAATTGTACATACTGTGTCCTGAATTTTTTAACCGAATTAACTCGTAATGTTGGTACTCCATCGACATCTAGTATTAGAACCCTTTTAGTGCACTTTTAAAAACAGAAAAAAACCGAGATACCATTTATTGTAACAGTACATTCAATCAGGTTTTCGTGTTGAATGTTGCTTCAACCACTAATTACGCTGCACACAAAAACCCAAAGTAACTTCCTTCGACAACCATTAGCAATCATCTTCTATATTTTTCAAGTTCAATGCACTCCCGCACATCATCATCATTAGGATCACTCGTTTCAACTGATAAGCAATCTTAATAACACACAATAAATCTAGCGACTTCAACGTCTTACCATACAAATAGTCCCAGATATCCAAATGGCTTCTAATCATTCGAAAATCATGACCAATCCCCCACAGTCAGCTGCTGGCCTTTGTCATTTGCCGCGCGCGTTGATTAGTTTCCAAACTGCTGCGCACGCTCTGGCTTTTCATTGGCCACTCTCCACTGCTTCTCCACTGAGGGAAAGTTTTATTAATCAATAACCTCGGAGGGAGAGGATAACCGAAAGTGTTGCTTCTCTATATAGGAATAGGATTTGATAGTTCAATTATCCGCGCATAGTGGCCTGAACGTTATTCGCACAGACGATATAATCCGAAATCCGCGCGCGCACTGAGCTAAAGTGCTTCGGTCGACACTTTCGTTAGAATCCGTATATACGATGGAAAGTTGGATGGAATATTGATTTTGATAATTGCTCGCGATGCTGTGACTGTGAACGAGATTAAGTTTCTTGAATGCTTTGGTTGTACACGCATTTTTCTGCTGCCTGTCGCGCGTGTGAAACAAGTTGCGCTGCTCATGGTGTGTATAGTCTCAGGAGATGGGAGAAGGGGAGAAAAAACTGGCTTACACAAGGCGATCAGATTTCTACCGGAAATACTTCACATAACCTCGTGACTGAGAGAGATTCCTAAAAAGAACTTTATAAACTGCGCCAGAATAAAGCATTAAAAAGAATTCCTCGTTTATCTGCTCCATTGGAATACAAAGGCTATTTCCATCCGATATCTTCGCTGTCGACGTAACGTTGTACCAATACCGACATCTTCATCTGTATATATAAACGAGATGCTTGTATTCTAATAGAATATTACGACTGCCAGTGTTGAATTTGCTTATCGCGGATACGATACTGGTTTTTTGTTTCTTTCTGTTTTTTGTTGGTCGACGCGTGGTACGACGTTTCCCGTATACTCTGACGTAGCGGGAAAGACTCGCGCAAATATAACTGGAACAAGCGCGCGTGACGTTTATCGTCCGAGTAAGTACCGAGCTTTTACTGATCGCCGCGAGAGATTGGATTGGCATGGAAATTAAGCTCGAATTTATGACGACGATTTTGTGTTCTGCTGTAATTCTGTAACATACATAAGGTTTTTCTCAACGTCTGGTTTTTTTTCTTGTTGTATTTGCTGTAATTACAAGATTAACATTGAGAAATGTATATATATGTGACTTTTAAGAGATTCGATGACGTAGATTGGATGCCAAAGAAAAAACTTCAATTCAATTCTCGTATATTCAGTATATGTATTGCTGGAATCGTGGAAAATCAACGATACGTGACTTTTATGCGCAATTGCGATTAGCCTTATGTAATAAAATATTAGCAGTCGGACGATTGTTTTAAAGCTATCTGTTTAGGCCTGTGGAAGAGATATACTTACGTAAATGAAAAATTACAAACAAAGGGAAGTCCGTTGGAGTTATATAAATTGGCTTAACTTTTTCGTGAGTGTACATTGTTTATAATCGGTGTACTTATATACCGATCTTGTGGCGCCTGCTGATTACCGTTTGTAAAAAATGTACAATAATTTATGCGTGGCTGTATAACGCCTTACATCGAATTATTAAACTAAGTTTTTAATCCCGAATTAATTATAGCAACCGGATACGTTCATATTACACATTCCGTTACTAAAACTACATTTTGCAATCTGTAATCCGGATTCAATCCCGATAACGTCGATAAAATATCATTCGAAAACATCATAATCGTATCGTCGTCGTCGTGGCAAGCATACTACTCATCGACCGAAAAAGGTATAAAAAAAGCAAAACGACGATAAACCGTTTTTCCCGTAATGAGATATAGAAACCGTATATCCGTATATATATTTTCACGATCGATTGAAAATTCTCAAAGCGTCGACGTGCGCACACGACGAAACGACGTATACCGTTTCTAACTCAAACACTGGAGCTGTCCATTTCACCGGATCGCAGAGGGTGGCTCGCAATTTGCAAGGAATGTTACGGAGAGTTAATGAATCGAACGGTCCGCTCTATCATCGTGCCGTCGTTTCATCGCGCTCCATTTCGTCGGTGTGCTCACGAACCGTCCAGTATATATGCCCGCGCCTGCGATATATATACTCTCTATTATTTCCTTTCGCGCTTTATCTCACTTTTCCAACGGTTTTCCCACTTCTTTTCTTACAACCTCGCGCCGCTTTCTCTTTTGACCATTCGACTGTTGTCGAATCACTGCCATCGTGTCTCTATACTGATATTTATATATTGATTAACAAGCTTTGCGATAGGGATTAAAGGCCTACTTCGACCGATCGTTAATTACCGTTGGATGATATAGACCGGTCGACAGTTTGTATTTTACAAATTGGGTCGTAACAACATACCGGACCACATAGTTCAACTGATAGATTGACAAAATCGATATTGGAAACGCAAAGTTAGACGACGATAACAACAAAACAGGACTACGACACAGCTGCCGATTGTGAACCTCGGTGACCTGATAGTGCGATTTACTTTAGCTCTGCGAGCGACTATATATACGGACGTTGAACTTTTTATATTCGATTTGGTGAAAACAATGGAAATTCTGTTACCGATAAGCAAAGAATATATCTCGCTAGTTTATTTTAACTCACGAAACAAGATTATTCGGTTGCAAGCTGCAATATATAAGCAATATTAGTACCGGTCTACTGTGGGACTTTTATATAGCCACGCGGAAATTCAATTTATGCATTCGCGCTATACTTAGACCGTGAACGCGCGCGCCACGATGCTTCTTGAATTGTTAGCGAAATGAATAAATTTAAATTAGTTCGCGAGAGCATCAAAGTAGAATATGATTTCCATTTGTCATATAATTACATAGACAAACAGCATATGCAGGCGCTTTTGTGCATCAAGCCCCATATATATATATACACACGAGACGCGATGATTTCAATTCTTCGAAATCGCATTCGAGTGTTTCTAGGTCGCATTAAGCTTCTTGAATGCTTTCGTCATGTACGCTCCAGCGGTGGCAGCAGCTTTCTGGTGCATCCATCTCGAGCGTCATGCATTAAAATGAGAATTTCGCACTTATTATGCTACTACTGCTGCTTACTCGGACGTGCGCACCAAAGTATCATCACTTTATATATATATATATATATATATCGACCGAATGATATATTTATAAGTAACACGCACACACGAAAGTCTCTACGGAAATTTCATCATCATCTCTCGCGATTGTGCAGCTATACTCTTCTGACCTATATTGTCCTCTTCATTAATCCTTGCTCATCAAAGTCGAGAAGGGAAATATTCTCTCTCTTTCGCTCCAATTAAAATTACTTTCAGCTTTATTCTTATTCCGGGCGCGACTTTACACGCGTTTTTTAAAAAAGATCAAAAGCCTCGACGAAAAGCAAGCAATGTCTTCCAGACCACCGCATCGAACACGACCTCTTGCGCCATAACCTCGAAAATAAACGTAATTTTTCACTCCAGCAAGTGTTCCTCCGTCTCTCTCTCTCTTTCTTTTTCTCCGCCCACACTGACTCACGCATCTTAGCGACCAGCGCTGCAGTAGCATCTTCATCTCACACTGTACGACGACGACGTAGAGAGCCGATTAAATCGGCCCGTTCCGTTGGCTTCGTCGAATCGCTTCTCTCTCTCTCTCTCACTCGCGCAAAGTGGCACTTGGCCACGGCTATTAACGGTTGCTCCCTCTCACTTCGTGTGCGCGCGCGCGCGTTAACAGTATTTATCCGGTGAAAGAGCCAGCGAAGAAAGGAGGATGGGAATAACGCGTAGAGAGATGACGACGATTACGACGCAGGGTTCGTAAAAATAGAGACCGTTCGGGTGCTCCACATGCTTTTTTTTCATATCCGACCTATGATTGCATATATAGACTCGTGTTTACTTTTGTATGCACCGACAAGGTTGCGCAATGTCGCTCTAGAATGAATCTTCGTATACGAGTGGGTGTATATGCAAAATTTTAGTTCGACACTCGCGGATGTTGTTGTTTACATATGCTACGGTTGCGTGGTTTTTAGTTTGAGAAGAAAGAAAAAGAGAGAGAGAGAGAGAGAGAGTGAAAGTAAGTGATGGTATGGCTCGCGTGGTCATGTCATTTAAATTTCATGGTATATGGAAAGTTCAGTCTTTCCAATATTTAAGTATAAATGTATATGTACGTATATATATAAGAAATGTCCGTTTTATTAACGTGTATATTTCCAACGTTAGCGAGAGATGATGAAGGATTACTCGCGTTTGAGAAACGCTTTGAAAGCAGCTGTTCAGTGGTCTAATGATCGCCTTATCTAACCTCAAATGCAAACTTTTTCTCTTAGAAACATCATTATCTTTTTTGCCGCAGTTAAATCTCGAAGCCAGCAGTGCGGCGGCGTTCAATTCATCACGCTCATTGTGGAATATATATGTATATACACTTAGTAAGATTAAGGCGAGAGCTGTGTTGCAGCTCTCCGACTTGGACTCTTCTGAACTGATTTACTGTCGTCGCTATAGAAAGTGTCTTCATAAATGTCAATAACTGGGCGTTACGTAAAGAAAGTGCAACATTTCTCTCTCGCATTCTTCGACTATTCTACTATTTCTATTGTATCCCCTTTACTTTGCTCTGAAAAACGTATTATATCTATTCTCTCCTCAACTACAAAAAAAAAAAAAAATTTTCTCTTCACAAAACGTTACATAAACCACCCAATATAGTAAAAAAAATCATTCTCCATATCTCACTAAAAATAAAAAAAAATAAGAGAAAAACACACATCCTTATATCGTATACAATATTCAACATCTATACAAGATACACATATATACCTATCGCATGCCAGACACTCTCGTCTATACACCCCAGCGTCGTCGTCGTGCTAAAAAAAGGCGCAGCCGACTAGTCCACTCGAGCGAATCAATTTTCGTCACATCAGGCGCGCGTTCGCGTATACGTCGTCGAAAGTCGCGCCGTCGCACACGTCGTATGGCTGATGCGGGGTGAAGTATTATCGACGAGCGGCGCGAGTAGTGGTGGTGGTGGCGGCACGTGCGCGCAACAAGCCCCGATGCGTAATTCATGCGGCGTGCCGCGCTACCGCTCGTCTGTGCAGTGCATGCGTGTGATATAGGGATGATTTTAATTTTGTTAGGTTAATTGTTGATAATTCAATGAGAAGATTTAAAAATGAATTTTAAAGTAGGTGGTTTAAGGGTGATGTGGCTCTATATAGGCGACTTCTTGACAAAAGTTTGTTTTTAGAGTTGCAGACGTGATCAATGATTATATGGAGTAGTTGATAACCTTTTAACCTTATATATGTATATCTGGAATTCTAATTGTATTTCTGCATAGACATACTGTGTTAATTGAAGGACGAAGGTAGGAGTGATCTAAGGGAAGGAAGATGAAATAATAAAACATATATATTTGTGGGAGAGCTAGCGACTTGAGCAACTGACGAGACTGCACTCAATTAGCCTCGTCACCACTCGTGAAAAACACATGATAGTTTTTCTTACAAATTTTTTTTCGTATAGAAATCGCTCGCTCGAACTCAAGGGCGTCGGCCGCCTATAAGGCCATAAACTATAAACCCTTAGGCGCATGTGCTCAGACGTCGCACGAAAATCTAGCCGTTTTTCTTAGTACAGTGCATCGACTTGTATTTTTTCCTATTTCAATAAAGCTATACTTTACATTGCTTATATAGCTGAAAAAGCGAGGAGAACTAAGTTCTTCAACATATTTGCCACTCTCGATTAAATATCCATTTCAAAAATTGATTTGAAAAATTTCGACGCATGGCACCGACTCTGTGGCAGCCAAAAAAAGGACCCGAATAAATAACCCTCAGATTATTCGTCTACATTGACTCACATAGCATGGAAGCGTATACTTATACAATCGGGTGTCTTGACAACCTCAGAATAATCGAAAAAATTATTCCTAGCTGGGTGTCTGTATTTGAAAAGTTTTACTAATAAACTAATAGATCACTCTTATTTCTCCTTACTTTTTCCGCTTTACAAAAACACACTATGAATATCCTTTTTTTTATTTATATTAAGCCAGTCGGCGACATACTGGATGGACAAATTAAATTAAATTAAATCAATTGTAAGCCAACTAGCATACAGCTGAGAATACTCAGCTAATAAGAATATGCATATAGGAAAACGGTTGGAATTCTCGAAATAGTATAATAAAAGCTTTTAGTATTCTAAAATGGTAAAAGTCGCTGCTGCGCAGCAGATGACTTCACTCGAATGCTTGCATCCGTTCGAATACGCGGTCTGCGCATGCAAATGGATCAATCTACCTAAAAATGGACTACCGAGCGAACGTGATTCAAGAAAGCTGGTTTTCTTTCCTCTTCAATTTTTAATAAAAAGTGAAAATATAGTTTGAATATTTTAACCACAGCCTGCTTTCTTCCTTTGTCACCGCCAGCCTTTGAACGTTATACAATGTTCATTTCCAGAAAGATTGAACGACAACTTTCAATGAAAAAGCTTATATAGCTGGAATTAAAAATGTGCATCTTTTGTGTTTTTCTTCTTCAAGGCAAATAAGTAGCAACAATACCGGGACGATGATGCACGTGTCGCGATAATCCACGCTAACCACAATACTGTACAAGTTACGAAGTTTACGATAAGAATCTCTTTAGATAAAATGGTCTTTAAAAGGAAAAAATACGCACGACGCATCCGGTATTAATCATCGGGCAAATTACAAGATTGACGTTACAATTATCTCTTCCAACTCCCAACGATTATAATTTTTTAAAACATTTCTACTTCCCTGTATTCCTAATATACCTACACCTACTTCCCCATCAATACATTACTAACAATAACAACAACCTCGCAATAAATATATCACCGGCAACAATGAGCACACAACGATCATAACCCGCGTAGAAAGCTACAGTGCAACGCGTGCTCCGAACTTTTACTCTCGATTAGATATACGATCTGTACGCGCGCGCGCGCGCAGGCCGCTTGCAGAGTTTCTATATACGAGAGTCTCGACACGCTCGCGTGAAATATTACGATTATCGCTTGTAGAAAGAGCAGACAGACTCGTTAGAAAACAATCGCATATTGATATCCCAATCGTATATAGTCGACTACTTCCTGAATGCACACACGCGCGCGCGCTTACGCAATCCCTTCTTCTCTTTGCGATTTATATACCTATAATTCCTCGTTGTGTATATATATATATATATGTGAACACCCTCGAATTTCCACGCTCGTGCGTGTATGTATATATTATCAAGATGCACCCGCGCGACTGGTGAAAGCAGGAATACATATATATATATACGTATGTGTATCATTGCACATGTGTGCAGAAAAAGAGAGAAAACGTGTTTATTTGCTTGCCAGAGAGAGAGAGAGAGAGAGGGAGAAAATCACGCGAGTATGTATACTCGCATCTTTGCATGCATGCGCATGCAAGTGTAGTTCGAGAGCTACAGGAGGGGAACGAGTGAGGTGAAAAAGTTGAGAGGTATTTTTGTGAGAAACAGGAGAGAGACGGTTTATCTGTACGGCACAGTCGACTTACGTAATTACGGTTTTTGACTTTCTAGTGACCTGGATTGGAAAATGTTCATCTTGTGTATTATATATGTATAGCGTGAGCATAGTCTGTACCTTGCAAAGGTATATATTATTTTCTTTGGGTATATGTATACGTATGCGTGGATCGTTATGGATCTGAATATTATTTGAAGATTAATAGTTTGCACGCAAACAATGGGAAATTTGATATAGTTGATTTGACTACCTTCCATATTTTCAATAATTATACAAACATTTGAGCGATGGGGAAGGTCAACCCATAAACAAAACACACATCACATAGTTTTTTCCGACGTTTCGC
>JAWWEQ010041361.1:0-18199 GCA_035583055.1 Torymus tubicola | reverse complement strand
TATGTGTAGGTATGTATGTATGTATGTATGTATCTCCAGGAGATAGAAAAGGAGCGTGGGTTAGCAGGATTAGTATTTGTTCTCTAGCAGTGGAGAACAATGCTACGGACTGTATACTCGCTCGCTTGCTCGTTCCGCAAGGCTGGAGAGAAGAGCCCGCGCGAGGGAGAGAACGAGAGAGAGAGAGAGAGAGAGACTAGCTCTCAAGGCCTCGCAGGAGCAACAGCAGCAGTATACGTATAGAAGGATGAGGTAAGGAGAGAAAGAGAGAACTACACGAGGCAGCTGAGCTCTCTCTCTCTCTCTCACCTCTTGAGTGGAGTCTTTTGTCTTTTCTTATATACGCGAGAGTGGATGTATATATATATATATATGTAAGTGACTTGTCGTGAAGAAAGTTATGCAAGCTCTTTTTTTTTCTTCTTCTTCAATTTACGTGTCGCGACCAAGCGGTTTCTTTTCTCTAACTGTTAGGAGACTAAGCGTATAGGATAGGGGGATATATGTATGTATATATACGTATGGGATATATACGTAACGAGGGACACGACGGTATTACACGCCCTCTTATACTTTCTCGCGAATGATGTTGCGAGAGACTCGCGGAGATTATTTAGCTAGGAGTAATATGCACGCGGAGAGCTGGGTATAATTATTGTTTGTCGTTGGCCGGGTTGTGTCATGAGTAGTTAGAGTGCGTTTAGAGCTCGGATACGTGTGTGGGAGAATAATTAAGATTCGGTGAGTGATGGTGCATTTGTGTATATAGGTGCATAGTATGCCAGATATTTTTGTTATACCTATAAAAATGTACTTTGTCATGAAGCTTTATACTCTCCAATTTTTCACAAAATCACTGACGAATAATTGATAAGCGAACCCCAATATTCACTCACCATATACCAGACCATCATCACAATATAGCTCCCATAGTGTCACGCTAATCGCATTTAAAATCCATTTTCGTTAAATTTTCATCAACCACGCGTACATACAAGGCATATATCACAAATTATGTTTCTTCGTCATCTCCTACCCCGAAAACGAACCCTTTCACCTTTTCATCGATATATCCTACACCATTATAGCTCACTTCAATTAATTTCTCCTTCTCCTTCTCCTCCCTCGCACGATAAAGTGCAGCCGAGCATTCAGGGACATCTGTTTGTAAAATAAATAAAACTCTCTCACTCACGAAGAGAGATTATTACGGTATATCGTAATCGAGGCAATACGTACGTACGTATATGAATATATATATATATACATATATATATATATATATACGTATATTGTATGGTCTCTCTCTCTCTGGTCGTCATTATCATCGGCAATAATCATAATTCAGAAGCGAGCGCGAGTTCGACGCGTCGGAGGTACTTCCGCTCTGTAACTATAACAGAAGCGCGATGCCCTATAATGGCTATATAGCTCTTCTCTCTCGTTCCTGTGGCAAACCATTTCGCTCTAATTTCAGTTGGTATATAGTGCTGTCGCGATGTGTGTACATATTGTGTTTATATATAGGTATAGAATTAGACGTATAGGACAATGAGATCGGAGGAGGTGGGTATAGTCATTGTTGTGAGTAGTTGTCACGGGGATTTTTCAGGTGTCAAGATAGTCGGAATAGTAAATATGAGGGAACACAGTGTTAATGAATTATTTTATAAGAATGTTACTTTTTAATACTTCCGTACGAGAATCTTGATTCGATAAGAGTACTGAACACTTTGTTTTTAATTTAAATTGCAATTTAGATGGTTTTTTCTTTTATTTTGTAATAAAGTTACAATGAATCAGTAAATCCATAAATATCGATTTCACCTAATGAGCCTAATAAATCGGTAATGAGAAAATATAAGTGTGTGGAATGAAGAGAAGAGACGTAAAATAGCGTGACTTGAGGAAATTTGCGAAAATTTCAGCTGGAAATTACCGTCGAGTGTAAGTACTTCGAAGCTAAATTTTGTTTAAAGTAGTTTTTTTCAACTTCCCACTTATAAAGCATTGGAGAATAAAGAACTCTTCTCTTAATGTATATTTTTGCAATAAATCTTTTGATTAATTTACCATTCTGGAATTTCCCTTATAGTTACATAACACCGAAACAGCCCTATAACAATTATCAACCTATTGTACTACATGAATTTTAGTTACCGATGTTATAAAGTATTCAACGCTACAATCTCTTTTGTACATCAAGATTCAATACAACTTTCATATTAGTATATAAACTAATCACCCTATAGATTGGCATAACCCACGTGTTAAAATCACCCATATATATGCGGCCACACACAAGGTGTACGAAATCCAATCCACGATATACTTACATTGTGCGCATATAATAAAACACAGATCGAGCCCGATAACTCCGTCAAGTGTGACTATTCAAACTCGAAACAATTAGCACACTCGCTACTATACACAATATCCACTACGAACACGCGACCTTCGCGTATAAGCTAAATACATTACCTCGAACCTCAAAGAAAATCAAATCCAATCTCGCAGTATACAACCGTCCTCTACCCAGCATCGACTCTATATATATATACACACACATTCCCCTCCGCATCGTCCCTTCCACTCTCACTCCCGCAGGCCATTTCCATCCATTATGTACCTACGCCCGCTATATACTACACGGCGCTCCCCTCGCTCTCTCTCTCCTGCAATCTGCGCCGTGTCTGCCTCTCTTGCTCTCCTTTTTTCTTTCTTTCTTCTCTCCCTGCGCAGCAGCAGCAGCAGTACGGTTCTCCCTCATCTCCGACTGGTCTGCCCAGCAGCAGCAGCGTCCGCCCCCTCATCATGATACCCGCCCCAAGTGAGAAGGATATATAGAGAGAGTTGGAGTATAATGGCGTCGTTCCAAGTGTACCTATATATAGCTACACGTAGCTTCCTTTAATACTAACGGCAATGGTTCTTGGTATATGGAAGGCGTTGGAATATGGTTTCCACGAAGCTATACTGTGAGGTGAGGATATAAAGAGGTGGGGTGGGTGGTGGTAGCGGCGACGAGTGAATTAGCTACGAGGCTGCTGGGTAAAGCTGTGTGATATTAGGTTGAGATATAGCGATGAGGTGCACGAGAGATAAGGTTATTACGGTGAAGGAGGGTTGATGGATTTGTCTAGGAGGTGCTTCGAGTCGTCGATTATTATGGGGTGGAAAGGGAGTTGACGCATGTGGATTGGATTGTTGGAAGGTATGGTGATGAGTTTTGGTACAGTAGTTGATCTTTGAGAAATCTATATATTTGAAAAATCGTATTTAATTTCAAACATAGGTACAGTAACAATTTGCCAATTTTCGTTCTCTATCACTTAAATTAAAATCGTCAAGAATAACAAAAAACCAGAATGGAAATAGCAAAAAAATGAAATTTTTAGTCTATAACGGTGTTTTACTTTATCCGCTCCAAAGTGTAACTCGAGTAATTAAAAAAGAAAATCTATTTATAAATGACAACTAAAGTGGACCACAAGTATATAGACTAATTATTCAAATAGAAAAAAAAGAAATATTGTAGATCACGGTTCCAATGCATTGACACAATTCTTCCTCGGAGAGCCTCTATACATTCATCGAATATTTAACGATATCAATCTAATATACGTGATACTTTTCTGATTGAATTTAATGTAACTATTAATAAATATTACGAGCTGTCTTTAGCTCGAATGAATATGCATATAACTTTTTCAGAGAAAAACGATTTTGTTCAAAATTTTATATTGAGCTGGCGATAAATGGATTCCCAACGAGATTAACCTTCATCAGAAACGAATTAGAAGGGAATAATGCGTAAATAAAACAAAAGTTTTTTACGTCGTATCGAGAGTCATTTAGTTTTTCTTAATTATCAAAGATGTATATATAGAATAATTCTGAGCTTTTCAGTTTCACTGGAATTAGTCTAATTATCCAACGTAGGCAATTATTTGTTCAACTTTCTTTACCTATATATTATTTTCAAGAATAAGAAACAGAGTAAAACCGTGACAATATTACAGTATACCAAGAACGTGATATACGTAAAGTAGTCATACCGAATTAATGAAAAATTTATTAACCGTTAATATTTTCATCAAGATAAGATCTTATCTCAGGTAATAGATTCACTATACAAATTATACTCAAAACTTATTAGCTTAATAACTCTCCTTCCTATCCCTATATTTCTTATACAATCCCTGTACGGCATATTACGAGGACAAAATAAAACTTTATACATATATATAATGAACGTTTATAAATCAAGTCTATAAATTCGATTAAACTATACGCTCAAAAAATCCACTCTCCCGCGGAGAGAAGCCATAAATTCGTAAAGCCCGAAAGACGTGTATACTTCTAAAGCCCGCGGCGCTCACGTAGACTCGTCCGCGCTTACAAAAAGCGAGCCAGCTAGCTCTACTCTATATATACATTATAAGAGACGAGAAGAGAGGGAAAGAGAGAGAGAGAGAGAGAGAGAGAGGCAAAGGTCCGAGTGAGCTGGCGATAACACGATAAGGAGAGATGAAGCGAGGAACAGAGCGTTGGTAAGAGTGAGAAAGACGATCCTACCTTCTCTCTCCCTCTCTCGCTATATAGAAGAGAGGTATTGATCCGTACGCTCGGCTGCTCCGCGCGCGCGGCTGAATTCACTATATCCCGGGAGAGAAAGAGAGGACCAGAGCGCACAGAGTAAGCGTCGTGCGCGCGGCGTCGACGGTGCGGCCGCCACCTTCTCGTCTCCCACCACCTCCGACGCCCGCCATCCTGTATGTATGTATGTATGTGTGTATCTATAGGATGAGAGAGAAGGAGAGAGAGAGAGTGAACCTCCGCGTGGGTGGTTGTTCGGTATCCAAGCAACGCCAGCCACAACCGCACCCTCGCCTCTCTCTCTCTCTTTCTCTCTCTCCTGTCCACAAGCGAAGCGAGCGAGGCGTTTCCGAGGCTCCGGGGCCGATTTATTATTCATATAATAATCGCCGAGGCCGACGAGTGAGAGAGAGAGAGAGAGAGAGAGAGAGAGAGAAAGATAGTAGTAGATGTTATTTGACGGAAGGCCGAGAGAAAGAGAGAGAGGGAATCTACTTTGCACGATTGGACTCCGCGCAGCGAACGAACGAGCGAGTTTTAGTGACATGGGCGATGATGAATGTCGTTGGTGATGATGATGATGATGATGGTGATGGTGAAAGTTTGATGGGAGGTTCGGGGAATATCGAGCGAGTATAATGGAGTTTCGGTGATAAGGAGAGGGGGATATGTAGCATTGCGGTGGGCACGTGCAAGATTTAGATGCGGCTGCGAGCTTAGTATATATATATATGTGTAACTATATACGTGAATTTCGAATGGCGGTGAATTTCGGAGTTGCGTGTGGTGTGCGGTGTACGTACGGGTTGATCTGTGGTTATATATGAGATGGTATATATATATATATATATATATATATAAGTTGAGAGCTATGTAAGAGAAATTTGAAAATATCACTCGAGAAGTTTTATATAGTTGGTCAAGCTTTGAACGTAAAATACTCATCTCATGTTTATATTATAAAATCTGATACCGTATATAAGGAATTTTTCAATCTATCGTACGAACTATAGTAGTTATCCACAAACACTGCGACATATATTTATTTACTATCTATCTTACAAACTACTACTAATACTCCAAAAATTTCTTACACTCGAAGACAAAGCCGCATATTCAAACGCACCTATATATATTATACACGCAGCCATCTAATCCAATTACCACCGACCTAAACAACCATCATCTAGTTCCTAATTGCACCAATCCTCACTAATCCCTCATTTACACCAAACACTACTCGCATACCCTACATCCTCCACTTTTCCACCACCATCCACACAACCTCACCTCTGAAAAGTCTTCGTTACCGTATATTAATTTCCCTCTATCATATACTTATACCGCGCAGGTGAGGAAAGGTCGCAGGTGTACGTCTCTTCCATATACACACACACACACGCGTATACATTATACACGTGGCACGTGCCATCCAAAGATGATGATGATGATGACGATCCAAAGTCGATTTCTTCTACGCGCGCTTGCGCATATAACCGCTAGAAGGAACGCGCGCGCGCGCAGTAGCGTGAAAATCGACGTTTCCCGCGCGATAATCATGATGAATCCCCTTGACGCGTACGTGCCTCGTTATATATACGCAGTGTTTGCGTGAACGTCGTTGGCGACTAAGGCGCGACGATATTTGTCTATAGGCTTCTTTTTTTTTCCTGGTCGAGAATAGGATGATGGTATAGGTTGGCTTTTAGGAGGAGATCGATTGTGGTGTATATATATATTGTTAATGATGGGTTGATAATTGAGGGGATTCTGGTAATGTGGTTCGGTTGTATAGGTGACGCGTGAAGTTAAAGTATAGGTGCGTATATACAATGTATTGGTCAGATGTCTGAGGGTATAGATATTTTTGGTGTAAACGCGTCGAGTCTCCTTTTTTTTTTTAATAATTATTTCATAAATATGTAAATAGTTTTGTAATCCTATCGGTCGTGTTACTTATTCGTTCCTGTAAAGCCTGGACCACACCTATATATTATTTAAAAAAAAACTTTTAACGCGATATCCAGCAATTGTAATTATACTACACGATTTTCTACATTTTTGTATAAAATCAATTTTCATCTAATTTCCATTACCTCACACCTTCAAGATTCAATTACCTCTTTCTCTTTCTCTCTTGCACGTGAAAGTGCAGAACCCTGCAACCAAAGCCAAAAACATGTAACCGCTGCAGCATTTCCCCCTTCATCCGCAGGATACGATTCCGCTCGAACTCCGCATAGCTTGCGCGCGTGCTCACCTCTGCAGCACACACACACACACACATACATACATATATACACCTACATACCTTACATACACAGCACAGACAGTAGCTCTTGTACGCTAACTGCTGCTGCTGCTATACACGCGAGAGAGAGAGGAGGGACAATCGGCGTCCGCTCGTAGCAGAGAGGCAGCACTATCTCTGTCCGCACGCGCGCTCGAGCTAAAGTCAGATCTCCAAGGTTTCACGCGTATATACCCTCCTCCTCCTCCTACCTATACCAATACGTAGAAGTGTAGGTGTATATATACATATGGCTATGTGTGTATATACGCGGCCGGGCAGGGACGTTGCTTAGTAACAGAGTACAGCCCGCAGTCACAGGGAAGCTCGTATACTTCGTGCAGCAGCAGCAGCAGCAGCAGCAGTAGCAGTAGCAACAGCAGCGACGGGTCAATACCTGCGGCCGTTACCGCCTAGTGTAATATACGTTGCTACTGCTGCTGCTGCTGCTGCTGCTCTGCTCGACTCTCCCTCGGTTCTCTCTTGGTCTGGTTCCCCTCCGTGTACGAAGAGAGAGGGAGTGAGTCTGAGAGGCCGCAAGGCTCGTCTTCCGGACGAACGGACGTGGCGGCCGGCAACCCTGGTATATCTGTGTGTAGGTTTATGTATGTGGATGACGGTGGAGACGGAGGAAACGAGGGGAGGGAGAATGAAAGAGTAAGGAGAGAGAGAGAGAGAGAGGAGGGAATGGAAGAGATGATACGGGAGGGAGATAAGTGAAGAGATATAGAAGGCAATGGCGAGTGCTGTTTGCATTTTGATGGTACCGTGTAGATTATACTGAAGTACGTAAGCCTGCCGGGTGTGGATGATGATGGAATTGAAGTTTTAGCTATCTTATATAGTATAAGTTATTTTTTTAGATAGGGGATTCGAAAGTGTATCGTAGATTATAGGTATAGATAGGTATGAAATATGAACGATATTTAGTGTAGGTTATATACATTGTCGACTTTTTTCTTTATACTTTTATGGTAAGTTTTTTCGTCGATGTTAATTTTTTTTTGGATGTATAGCGTAGCATTCAGTCTCAAGTCTATAGGTCAAACCTATATAAATGTATAATATGATACCAATTTATACGAAAAAAAAAATTTAACTTAAAAAGTAAAGATTAAAACCAAAAATTTTTAATCGCTCTTTCAAAAAAATGTACAAAAACCATATTATAAAATCTAGCACAACAATCCGCAGCCGAGAAACCACATCACACATTACTACTACTACTACCACGCCGGTTGTATATATATCCATTATCGAACACCAAGTAAACAACTTAATATTTCATCAACTATACAGGCGACCTGCAACTTTCCTCGTCACAATAGATGGTCTTAAAAACAGAAAGAAAGAGAAAGAAAAAAAAAAGTAAAGACTAAAGGAAAAAAAAGAAACGAGGTCGCAGTGTAGCTGTCTACACACATCTTACATACATCAACGACCCCGCGAGCATCAGCAGCAACCTCTTTTACCCCAAAAATAGAATATGACCCTCTCTCTCTCTCTATATCTATATAAACCTCTCCTGCTAAGCGCGTGCCTAGCTATCTCCTCGAAACGACAATTTTCCCAAGTGCTCCAGCTCGAGTATACACATATACACACGTATACACACCTTAAGCTAAAGTAACGCGCAGAAAGAAAAAGACAGACCGGCATATATATATACACATATACACACGTGAAGGGTGGGGGAGGTGGTAGCAGCAGCAGAGAGGAGGGCAACCCCCAAGCCGCATTAGCGGAGCCACTCGTCCGAAGAGCCGGGGGTTAGTCCAGCAGCAGCAGCAGTAACGCAGCAGCAGCATTCTATATATATACACGTGTGTACCTATATATATATATATATATACATACTTGTGTATATATATGTGTGTGTGTGTATGTGAGTACAAGGTGAATTCTCTGCGGAACACGTAAGAGCTCTCTCTCTCTCCCTCCGTGTGAGAGAGAGAGCGGCCAACATGTCCGCCGGAAGCTCTGACGGTTCCTGCGCAGCGCCCGGCTCCGCATCATGCAGTGCGCGGCCCCTGCGCGGAAATTGACTTCTCCCGTGTGTGTATGTATGTGTGTGTGTGTGGAGGGAAAGAGAGAAGAGTATATAGCGTTGTTTCGTGTTTCTGGGTCTTTCTTTTTCTGCTGTTGTGAGAGTGATTCTCTCGGTTGGTGCCGTGTATATATTATTTAGATATACTTTTTGGTAGGGTTTCAGGTGGTTTCGGATATATATATATGGTTGCGTGGTTATGCGTCGTTTGAGATGAGTGTGTATATTTTTAGAAAAATCGTTATGGTCCAGTATATAGCGGTTGAATGGTATTTAGAACCAAAGTAATTAAATTACGTGAATATACAGGCAGTATTCTATATATTTTTACATTTTTTTTAAATGATAATTTTTTCTATAGTACAATGAAACTCCTGATAAATATAAGAATTTAACAAATATATAAGGATCATGTATATATTATATATTTGCATCTGATTAAATAAAATCTCAAATCTTCAATCTTCCCCATCCAATATCCAAACCCTTCGATTCATCTTTATATACACAACGTACCCAACACAACAAAAAAACAACAACATTTCCTATACCCATCATCCAACAACTTTACCATGAGAGGGTCACACACAGAGTGTTCCGTGAAACCATCTAACCAGATCGTTACCTCATTCTTTTCTCGCCAGCTTAAAATAGCCTCAGCTCACCTCACTCACCTCGCGCGGCGCGCATCAGCCGAATTCACTACTCCCAGAAACGAGTCCACCCGCGCGTTCCTCCGGCATCCACCTTCTCTCACTCCGCTCGTGCGCTGCGGTAAAAATCAATACTCCCCGGCCAATCTCACCTTACCTATACACACACATACCTGTATGTATATATATATGTATGTGTGTGTCTCTGTGTATATATACGTGTGAGGCGCTCTCTTCTGCGCGGATGATGATTCAGCAAAATGGAGGCTGCTACACTACGCCACCTCCCACTCTGACAGTGGGTAGCCCGGTTTTCTCCGCTCTTCCACGTATATAGTATAGAGTGGTGGGGGTATTGAGCCACCCCCGCATACTACGAGCGTACGAGTGTTATCTCTCTCTCTCTCTCTCTGGTGAGCGCACGGCCGCCCCTCGGTCTCCCTACTTCTCTCTCGGCTGCTGCGCGGGAGTGTGTATATATATATAGTACTGTACTGCTGCTCCCCCACTTCCTGCGTGTATGTATATATGTATATATACGGGTAGT
This sequence comes from Torymus tubicola, assembly GCA_035583055.1. NCBI lineage: Eukaryota > Metazoa > Arthropoda > Insecta > Hymenoptera > Torymidae > Torymus > Torymus tubicola. The sequence continues at coordinate 8,063 of JAWWEQ010041361.1, read as the reverse complement.
TGCCGTAGTCTGTCGACACTGCAGCTATACGTGTAGTTTTAGCGAAGGGTTCATTTTGGAATTGGTTCTTATGTTGTAGTTTTTGGATTGTCCATAGCGATATATAATAGACTTCGTTCTTATTTTAATTTTTCACTTACTGTATTAACTCTAATGCCTCGTATCATCGCGGAAAACAGAAGTCGAACATTTATTATAATATATATACTGTTCTCGTCTATTCTCAGTTTCCTATACTCGCTTTACTACTTTCATCAACTTTTATCCCTCCCAACACTCACAATCACCGTTTATTTCTCTGAAATTTCGTTACTTCGGTCTCTCTCTCTCTCTCTCTCTCTCTCCCCCTTTACAGTTTCCCCCCTTACACCGTCCGTATCCCTCAATTTCTTTCTTATACTTCTGCGCCTCGCGCATTTTTATTACTTTTTCCATCCGTTTGCTTCTCTCTCCTCCCCTCTCCTCCCCGTTCCCATTTTTACGTTCATTTTTTTTCTCCCCTCGTTCTTTATCTTTCTCTCTCTCTCTCTTTCCACGTCTCTCCTTTCCTCCCTCACTCACGCGCGCGTCGTTTCCCCTCCTCTTCTCGCTCATGCGCGCGCGCGCGTCTGTCGGGCGTCGGCTTACCTGTCCCTCGTATACGCGCGAGTCTGGATTGCATGAAATTTGAATATTTTCGCTTTTTTCTTGCTCGAGCTAACAGTATACTTCTCTGGGTATCTCGAATGTCATCGAGGTGCGCGTTTGTTTGTTTAAGCGAATGGAATATATATATTTGTATCGGAGATTATAATTTTATACATATCAGATATAAAGAATGGATACATAAAGTTATTATATTTTTAATTTTATGTATTTTAGTATATACAGTTATACTATATATTGAGCTTTTATATGATATAGTTCTATTATTGTATTGGTATTGACTGAATCTTCACGTACTAAAGATATACTTTGTATTTTTAACATAGTACAGACGGGTAATTTACACTTTCTTATGGTCTCGCGCAATTCCTCGCAATTTTCCGTGTATATATAATACATCGAGTTGGTTTAGCATCGGATGGCACTAAAAAAATCCGTACGACTTACACGTACGTCGCCCTTCGCTTATAAATATATACTATCGATCAAGTGGCATGATTATATATACCGTACATATGCATATATGCTTGACTTAGCTTAAGGTGTGGAGATATCTATAATGATTCTTAATGTTCATGCGGTGATGATCGGAAGAAAAAATTAACGCGATCAAAGTGTTTATAGCTAAAAAATAATTGGCGTATTGTTGCGTAATATTTAAGTAATGTAATTAATGGCACTGTAGGTAATACTAATTCATAATCATAATTTATACATGTATTGGTACACTTTAAAAATTATCTCTATAACAAAGGATATTTTAAAACCATCGAGAATCCAAACGTTAAAATTTTACATTATATATTAAGAGGCCTAGAAAGTCTTATTTTAATCTCTAAATATTAAATAATTATTATTTCCACTTTTTACACACAAAGTGGAGTATATTTACTTTCTTTTAGACCTTCGATGGACCATCGAAGAAACAAGTTTTTATACTGACCGTAAGGATTGAAATGATCCTGCGGATGGATTGACACCAAATTTTAACTGAGTACTCCTGAATAACGTAGTTTCCCTACTAACGAAGGAATTTTGGATTGAATGTCACAAAAAATATTTTGCCATCTTTCATGAATTTTTCATTCATTTTTTCAATTTTTCAAAATTTTTCTGATGTAAAAAAAAATCTTTACATTCAATTCAAAATTCCTTCGTCGATAGGGAAACTGTGTTATTCACGAGTACTCAGTTAAAATTTGGAGTCAATCCTTACGGTCAGTGCAAAAACTTGTTTCTTCAATAACTATATGGTTTTAGACCATACAAGAGGTCCATCGAAGGTCTAAAAGAAGGTAAATATACTCCACTTTGTGGGTAAAAAGTGGAAATAATAATTAATTAATATTTAGAGACTAAAATCAGACTTTTTTATTTTAGAAATAAAAGGTGTCTAGCCCCCTTAATGATCAATCATAATGGCTGCTTGCTCACCATCTTAGCTATTAGACGCATTATCAGCATCGCTTATATACATGTCATCCTTGGATTTTTCTATATACGCACTCTCACGACTTTCTCTCACTGATCCTCTTGGAATGTTTCAACGATTGTCTCTCTCTCTCTCGTTTTCTCTCTCACGTGAAGAAGCAATAATCACTATACGACTCGGTAAGAAAAACAAAATGCATCAGACGTTACTCACGTTATTCCCCGAAAGTATATACGACCACGTTACGTCGTCAGATAAAAGCGGTGAAGCCAATTTCTCTCCCGTTCTGCTATGTGTGTATATCTATATATGTAGGAAGGTATATAATAGTCGTATGTGTGTGTATACGTTAATGAGGGCAATTTAAGAATGCAAATTGCCCTTTTGGCCATTTCCAGCGTCGTCGAGACGCGAGACAACGAGTATAGCGCGCATATATGCCGTGGTTATCGCCCTCTAATGACTCGATTGTTATCCGCTGCTACGTGAGGTATTTTTCGAGAGTGATCTTATACGTGGCATATATGTACGTCGAAATATTCTGAGAAATTTTGAGAGAAATCTGAAACTTGAAAATGATATGGTTATTTTTAGTGAGTGCGGAAATTTTATTGATTTGAAAAATTGAAGGTTGTATATGAGCCATTCTACAGAAAAACAGACACTTCTCAGTCCAAAAGTGAAGACCCGTCATTTTTGAGAGCACACTTACCAAACAAATTTTTCTTCAATCTTTAGGACATTACAAATGAAATAGAAAAGGGTGGGGGTGGAAAGTCGGAATCATATGCCAACAATTAGTTACGTGCTAATTATTGATAATGAAAAAATGACTAAAAATAGCTCTAGTTTGATCCAAAATTAATTCCATTAATAACAACTCAATATGAAATTCGGGAAAAAGAAGAATTAACTAGAGAAATTAGAAAATGTCGATTCCTTCAAAAGTTACGTGAGTTTGAAGTTGGGCTTGAAACTGACAAAAATGATAGCAAATTCACGAAATACTGTAATCATGTACGAATTCGATGATTTTTTTCCAAATTCTCCTTTGCTACCATTTTTCGTCATTTTCAAGCCCAACTTCAAACTTACTTAACTTTTCAAGGAATCAACATTTTCTAATTCTGAAAAAAGATTTGGAAAGCTCTTGTTCTTTAGTTTCTTTTTTCCGAATTTCATATTGAGTTGCTATTAATGGAATTATCTTGGATCAAACTAGAGCTATTGTTAGTCATTTTCATTTCATTTGTAATGTCCTAAAGAATGAAAAAAAACTTGTTTGGTAAGTGTGCTTTCAAAAATGACAGGTCTCCATTTTTGGACTGAGAACTGTCCGTTTTTCTGTAGAATGGCTCATATGAAGTTCTATTCGTTTTTCATAAAAATCGTTTTACAAATTTAGATCGTAATCTAGTATTTATAACAAAATTTAATTATAGTAACTGTTCTCAATAGTTGTATTAGCCACATAACATATACCAACGATGTTTAACTTTTCAATAGCCATTATAACCACGAATTACCAAAAAAAAAGAAAATGATTTAAACAATCATGACACGAGCCTTATCTAAAAAATCATTAAACAACCACACGCATGATCTCTACCACTCAAACCAATAAATCATGCATCTAGCGTACATATCCAAGGAATTAGATAAGTGGAATTGTAAGCCATGTACGCACCAACGCTCGCATATACATGCCAGACTCGACGAGAATTTCCCTATACAAGCTTTGTCGAACCGGAGAAGCTTATACGTCCAAAGAAAGTGCCTCCGAATCGCTAATTCGGCGCTGACGGCCTGTGTGCTCCCCATCCAAGATCGTTGAACTCGAAAAATGGTGCTGACAGAGGACGATGTCTTTACCGATTCTCGTCCCCACTACCTTTGTCTCTCTCTCTCTCTCTCTCTCTCTCTTTAGCTGAGTGTGTGTGTGTGTGTGGTGTACGTGCGGTTTCTCGATATATATACGGTTCGTGTCCTCTCTCCGTTGTGTCTTTCGTTTCGACACTTTCTCCTCCTCGCTTGCTCGGTCTTTAACTGCGTCATTGTGATTTTTGCTTTGCGCGGCCTGGAAAGTAATGAGGCTTCAGACGATTCTTTTTCTTTGTGTCTTTTTCTTTCGATTTCGTTGATGTTATGAAATTGAATTAAATTTACAGAGGAAGTCGAGAAAAAGACATAGTTTTGAAACGTATAATTTTTCAAAATCTATGATATTAAAAAGTGTCGATAAAAATATTTACTTAACCAATAGAGATTTTTCATATTTTAAACAAAAAATCCATTTTAGAAAATCGTTCAAGTTAAATGTGAAAAAATCCCCCTTTACTTGGACCTAAACTAAACCATTAGACATTACTATTAACATAAACATTTTTAAATTCCCAATCACTACAACAAACCCACAACCACATTCCCTCAACTTCAAAATTTAAACCCTCCTTTATATACCTACACCACTTCATACCAACCACGCAAGCTCTCCTCTCTCTCTCTCTCCGCAGAATCCAATCGGGGCCATCGAGTGACCCCGTCAGCTTTTGCTACGTCGTTTACTCCTCTCGAATTCTCTCCTTATACACCTACACACTTTACCATTCCACCAGGTGGCTACTGTGCTACGCCCTCGTTGCCATTCTTAGCACGTGTATATAGTCGGGCGCGCGCACACGCGTTGCCTCATCATCGTCGCTTCGATCCTATCCTCTCCCTGTGTACGAGCGATCCGGCTTCATAATACTATACGCCTTGGCACGGGAACCAAGTCCACACGCGGACGCCTAGGAATGCTATATAAGAGTGCGGTGAGATCTAGACACGCGGAATGTAAGTTGAGGGTTCGGTAACGTTATGTGTGTGTGTGTGAGATTGTATTATAGGATGGTGAGATATGGGTTGGGATTAATTGGTGTTGTTGGGTTATTGACATTTCAGTTTATTTTTTTACGTAACATTTATGACGCGAAAGAGTTCGACAAAATGCGCAGTAAAGGTAAAAATATCATTTTTCTTTGTCGAAGAAATTGTATTTTCAAAAATTGTTCAGTACATAATATTAAGGTATACCTAAAAAAACAAGTTAAACATCCGAATACCATATTCTAATCTCTTCTTCTCACACGATTTCTGTAATATCGTAACCAAATCCTCCTCCCAAATCATTCCGATCATTATACTACATGAAAACATTGACCGATTACAACCATAAACATCCCCTGTAATTTCAAACCCACTTCCATTATCTCCTCTGTTCCACTCATCATAATATACTCTTCTTGAATTCAACTTTGCAATATACATATATATATAGTCTCTCGCTCGACGTTCCGCGAAGGCGCGGAAAAAAAGAGCTTACGTTTGGATCTTGTACATATATACATATATATACATACACACGTCTACCTGTGCATACAGGTGAAATACGACGTTCTTTTTCCCCCCGATCGCGTGGATTTGATCCGGTGCATTGCGCGTTGGTTTTTACGAACGTATATATAGTAATGCTTACGCATCGAAATGCAGGTTTACGTATGTGTCTGTGTTATATGTATATAGGAGAGACGGTTGCTGAGTGCCATCTCGCGTCATGTGTGTGTGTGTGTGTCTCGGTTTTCTTTTTTGTCAAGCGCATACGAGGCCTCGCAGGGAGATTCGACCTCGCGGAGGTCGCATATTTTTTGATGTTGCTTATATTTGAAGCGCTGATTGGTTGGTTTGGAGGTGTTGCGAAATAAGCGAGAAAACGATGCGCAGATCTTCGGTGGGTCTGCTGCAGGTTTGCTAATGAATGTATGCTTTGATATAGGGTAGAATAAGTGTTACGGTATTTATTTGAAAGAATTTTTTTGAGATTAGAAAAAACTTGTTTAATTATAGACCAAAATATTGAATAAAACTAGGTATACAACAATGATATGGGAAATTTAATATAAAAGTATCTAATGGAGAGCAAATCAATCATCATTATATTGATCGTATCACGAGTCCACCTATATAGCACTATAATTTATTCTGAAATGCTCTGCAATATTAATTCTATTCAATCTTCATTATACCTAACAGGAAAAAAAATTTTCTTCTTTAAGATTCTTCTAATCCCCATAGTAATGTTCACTCAATTCTACCATACACACACAGTTCGTGATCTCACAAAGTTACTTCATTCGTACGAACTCACGCTCTATACTCCTCGCTCCAAAGATGAACTTCTGCCGCGTGGGGCGAAATTTAATATATAGCCTTTATATATATATATATATATATATAGGCTCGCGAATTGTATCGGAAGATCTGAAGGCCGAGCGAGTGAGCGCGAGCGCACATACGAGCCGAGTAATATATATATACATATACCTATATAGCCTTCTGGTCTACGTGTCGCTTTTTGTACACACGTCGTCGCCTTGAGCGCCTTTTGATGTTCTCTCTCTCTTGCGCGCGCGCGACGATTTATCAAGATTGCGCCTTTGGCTATTATGTATTACAAAGTGCATTTGATTATGCAGCGTTGAATTGGGATGGATGTTTCTTTATAGGAAGGTCGTGATTTGATTTATTTATTGTGCGGTTATCGTAATAGTATGCTGATAGAAAAATGTGGGGAAAAATTCCCATGTTTTCTGGTACTTTAGCAATATCAACGAAAAGTACAAATTTTTACATGGAAACATGGTAAAAATTACTAGAAAAACAGTAAAAATTACCATTTTTCTAAGGAAAACATGTGTACTTTTCGTTGATATTGACAAATTACTAGCAAACATGAGAATTTTTCCCCGCATTTTTCTATCAGTGTATAGTAAAAGATTATATTTACGATTTTGAATAAAGCATCCGCGAACCATAAAACATTGAAAAATGTAAAGTATTTGAATAAATTTTTATGTTATAATTAGGTATTATACATATACTCGTAATATGGAATTAATCGCGTAATAAAATGATAAATATAAAATATCTCGCGAACCTTGAAACGCCGCACCTTCTCTTGCTCATCAGAACTCACATCCTCTTCCCCTTCGCGAAAATTCAACGTTTCCAGCTTACCGACCCTACACTCAGTCACTCACCTCTCCTGCCACATGACAAAGTAAAAACATTGAATTACCAACTACACGCGACTTGTAGCTCTATCGAGATAAAAAAAGAAGAAGAAGAGGAACGAGAGGGAATGAGATCACAGTACGGATACCGCATATATATACACACCGTCTCGCACTAAAGCAAAAGAAGCGTGAATCCTTTCGGTCTCCTAAGAACCGCCTTTCTCTCTCACCCGGGAAAAATGGAACCTTTACTCAAAGAAAGAGAGATCATCCATCGCTCTATAACATAACGCATTATCTGAAGCTTTTTCCTTGATTCATCACGCATGAACCGTCGTCCCTTCGATCGTTACCTTTGATAAAAAAAAACTCGTCCGCATAATTTCAAATCCGCGTGTTTACCGTGTAATCGTATATATAAGCTGCAGCGTTGATCTTTGGCGGAAAGGAGTGTATATATATATATATATATATATATAGGTGTCTCCTGCGCAGCCGGATGTGGCGAGGGAACAACGCTGCAACAACGCGAAATGCGAGAGCGCTCGCGGGAGCTCTATATATAAGAAAACGAGAGGGAAGACAATGAGGTGAGAAGTGTAAGCAACGTATGTGTGTGTGTATGTAAACTAATAAAAGTGTATATATATACATGCGACGGATAAGATGGATGCGCGCGTGCGATAATGTAGCTTATAATATATTGTATGAGAATTATTATATGTGGATTATGTGTGTGTGTGTGTGTGTACGGGTGTGAGGAGAGAAATATAATGTAGGTTTGTATAATGAAGTAGTTTGTGTAAGGGGTTATGTGAAAATTACTGATTTATATATGGGCAGTTCTCAGGTGAGTCGAGAGGTCAAAATTTTTTTTTCTTTTAAAATCACCTAAATCGCTTCGTAACCATCCCATATGTTACCCTGAATTT
>JAWWEQ010041350.1:0-18199 GCA_035583055.1 Torymus tubicola | reverse complement strand
TAAGTAATCAGGCTCAAAACGAGCAAATTAAGAATAAGCTAGCCTTATTCAATGTATACACGTTTCCGGACGTAACAGAGCAAGGGTCAATACAAGTATGTCGTAGTTTTTCAGGATTTGTTAACGCGGTGGGTCGAGTTACGACCGCTACGGTCCGCTACCGGAAAGAACGTCGCCAAAACTTTCGAGGAATTAGTGTTGTTTCGCTGGGAGCCGCCGGCTTATCTGTTCACGGATAACGGCAAAGAATTCGATAACAAAGACTTGGGAAGGATTCTAGAAATATATGGAGTAACGAGAGTGACCACCCCCCCATATCACTCACAAGCCAATCCAGTAGAAAGAAGTAATTGCACGCTGAAAACTATGATCGCCACCTTTGTAAAGGCAGATCATCAGGGCTGGGATCAACATCTGCATGAGTTGCGACACGCAATGAATACGGCATCCCAGTCGAGCACACGGGTGTCACCAGCTTTTCTCAACTACCGCCGACATCCATCCCCAGTGAAGAGCTTACGGCGAGAAGTAGAGCAGAAGGGCCCAAAACTACCAATAGCAGTAGAGATTTGGGCGGATCGAGTGAAGAGGTTGGATGCCTTGCGAGATTTGGTGATAAAGAACGTAGAGCAAGCGCACCAGCGGCAAGCCAATTATTACAATAAAGGTCGCCAGGATGTTCGATTCAAAGTAGGAGATATGGTGATACGTAAAGCACACGTCCTGTTGAGCGAGGCCCGAAAAATCTCTGCCAAGCTCGCGCCAGACTGCGAAGGCCCGTATAAAGTCATAGAGGTCAGGGCCCCGAACGTATATATATATACTTAAGATGGGAGACGGACGAAAAAACCCTAAGGTACATGTGAGGGAATTAAAAAAATACCGTGAGGGTCGAGTGAAGGGGGGTAGTGGCGCTGATGCCAATAATGTTAGTACTAACAAGTAAGTGTAGATACATTTACTTGATCTGTGTCTGTGTAATTTTTTCGTATATGTGGTATGTATTGTTCAGTAGAATGGGATGGATACCTAATCGAGGAGAATTCTTTCAGAGATAATGTCAAGAATGATCGGCAGCCGAACAACTTCTCCCACCGCTCGGACGCTGAGTCCCGTACTCAGCCTATCGCCACTCCGGTCCCCCGTAGCGGAGGGCAGCCAGGTAGACTGGTTAGAAGAGGTCCTCCAGGCCGACATGTCCCCAGAGAACAAATGGAGAGTGGCGGTGACAAGCGCACCGAAGTGCCCGGGGAAGCCAACAGGACCAGCGGAGGAAAGGGGGGAACCCGCCGACCCAACTGGAGTGCTGCCGCCCACCAGAGGGCTGAAACATAGTGCAGAAGGTGAGGAGGAGACCACTCTAGAAGGCATTCTAGAGTTCGAGTGGTCGAGTGAACCACAGGGAGAAAGGAGGCGATGGGGTGAGACGCATAGCGCGCAAGCGGTGGAGGAACTGCACCGCTGGTTGATGCAACATGATGGCGCAGCAAACCCTCCACCGCCCCGCGCTTATGGACCACCAATCTCGGACTCCCTCTCCTTGTGGCAATGAACAAGGGGGGTGCCCAAGCACGTCGAGGAACAGGTCCAAACGGACGAAAAATTTAAAGGACTGAACTTTACAGCCATCGAGCCCTTTCAGGAGGGAAGCCAAGAGTGGGATGAGGACGAGCCACCCTCCCGGGTCCTCCAGAACCCAACCAACTGGCCACGCGGGAAGGGGAGAGCAGAGCGCTTCAACCCCGAAGGCGAGAATCCGACGACGGGGAGCCTCCCCTTCCAAACATCACCATCGGGCCAACGGCCAAGGCAGAGGAGGCCGGGAAGGAATTATCCACCGAACTGCCCCAGCCGGCGGAACTCACGAGCCAAGATGAGGCACCAGCACCGACGAGATCCGTTTTCCACCGGTTGGGTGGCCAGTAAGATCGACCACGGAGATCGAGGAAATAGAGGGAAGTAATTATGTTAAAACTGCCTCGGACGACTGCCTTTGATTTGGAATTTGAGAGTAGTTTTCTTAGCAGCTTCGTACTAAGACTCGATCGTGAGCATGGCTTCTTCATGATCGTCACCTACTTCAGGCTACCTATCAGAAGGAAAATGGTATAGGCTACATCGCGTCTGGGTAGATATCAAGTATTCCCTGGTTCAATAAATGTCGGCACCATCCCTCGAGAAGCATTTCGAGAAAGTGCGCATTCAGAACGCAGTATCACCCCCCCGACTGGCACACCATCCTTATTGCCCTAACACCTGTCCTGCGCACTAACCCAATCCCTTTCATAAAAAACCAGGTTACCGAAATTCTCTCACCCTTTCTTAACTCCACAGGTCAATCCAACATCATCTCAGTAGTACTCTCTTATTTAGATAACCTCACCCGCATCTCATTTAGCAATGCCTCACACTAACGACTCTCACTCCTCTCCCCGTATTCCGCAGTGGAACTGCCTTTTATTACTCCAACATCATAGTAACCTCCTTCAAATATCCCTTCAATACGATATAATACTTCTTCTTAAGTCCGAACTTTCTTCCGAACGCCATCACTTTCAAAATTCATAGTCATTAGAAATGACCGCACACTTGGAGGAGGGGGCGGCGGCATTGTCATCTTTCTCAAAAATGACATTCCCTTTCGCACTGTAGATTCCATTTCCAACATACCTTTTATCCTGAAAACCCTCTCCATTGCTATCACCACCTCCCAAGGCAAGCTTCTTGTCGTAGATCTATACCGACACCCCTCACCAACGTTCCAACCGAAACTCTGGAGTTTACTCGTCAACGCCGTATGCAACTTCAAAGCCGTCTTCATCCGCGGTGACTTCAATTGCCACAACACCATCTAGGGCAGCTCACGCACCTGCCAAGTCAGCCAACAAATCCCCCTCTCATTCACGGGCAATCATTTCATCCTTCTCAACAACGGCTCCCCAAGCTTTTCGAACAGATCCAAACTGCGTCCACCGTCTTAACTCTGATTTCCACTACAAACTTGGCATACAACGCCGAACTCTCCGCTTTGCCTTGGGCATCCGTAAGTCCCCTCCTAATTAGGTGGTCTACGCCGAGGTCAGAGAAACCCCATAGGGGTTCATTCATTAAGTCAAAATCACTTCATTTTACTTCATTCGCTGCCTCTCAATCATAAACCATCCCACGATATCAGCCACTTCATCGCTGGCAGACTTCATACCTCCCAACAATCCCTATTCTCTCTCTAACCACCCCCTAGTAGGTGCCTTCTCCAAATACTATAGATACAAAAACAAAATTCACTCCTGTGCAATCCCTCTCTGCTACTTCTACCCGCTGGAGCCTCAACATCTCACACCACATATGGGAACGGCGGAGCGGTGAGCAAGTCAGTATTCCTATCCACAATATTTCAGAAACTCTTCAACATCTTTCTTTCAATTGCACCCCCTTCTACACTGATGGCTCCAAAACCGGCCTGGGCAACTACGTTGGGCTGGCCATCTACTCTCCACCCCCCTAAACTACCAATTCCAGGCCCGCATCTCATCCTTAGCCTCCATATTCACAGCTGAAGCCCTCGCAAATCTTCTCGCTATTGAATACATTTACTCTAATAACATCAACCGCGCAAAAATATTTACGGACTCTCTAAGAACCCTCCAAACCTTCTCTCACCTAATGGACACCCTCTTCCCTCCACACACATCTCTCTTTAAAATCAAAGTGTCTCTGTCCGAGCTCGAAGCTAGAGGATAATCAGTCGTTCTGGCAGGGATCCCCGGTCACGTGGGCATCTATAGCAATGAAAAGGCAGACGATCTGGCCAAAAAGGTATCATGCTTGGACGTCATCCTTTTATATCCCCTCCCATACACGGACGTTTACCATCTCTCAACTAACGCTTACAACCAAAGCTTTCGCAATTTCGTAATTAATCCCAACTGCTCCGAAGGCACATACTATGCCTAAACACTTGCTTCACCAACTCTTGCAAACTGTGGTTCCACTCCAGAGACATTTCCAGAGATCAAATCACCACGTTCTCCTGTATGAGAAGTAGTCACTACAACCTCGCATTCACCCTTCATCGCAAAAAGCTAACTGACTCTTCCACATGCCCACGCGGCGACGAAGCGGAAGACCTGAACCATATCTTCTGATCGTGTCCACGATACGTCAATCAACGTTCTACCCCACTAAATGCTCTCGTTAAACAAAAGCTCTTTCTTCCGTTCATTATCTCTCAATTTCTATTCGCACGTAAATCCATGATTATCGTTCTACTCAACGGCTTCCTAAAAATCTGTAACATTTCGCTCTAACTCACAATCGTCGCACCCATCTTCAAACGCTTACCCCATCTCAAAAAGCGTCCAGGCTAGACTAGACCGCCCAATTACCAGCAAAGCATCCTACCGGAGGGCGCCGGTTACCGCCTCTGGCCTCCCTGGCTTCCTGTACTAGACCAGGCGTTCAGCCTGGTTTACCCGGGAGAGCTCGCACACTCAATCTGTTCCAGATAATTCTCCAGGCCACGCTACATTTCATTGTAACCTCACACATTCAAAATGCCCGCTTCATCAGCGCGCATGCGTAAAACTATTCGTTGATGGCCAGTATCGACTAGAACGCGCAGAGACAGCGCAGGCCGAGTTCATGTGTGCTCTCTCGCTTTTTTGAGTTTCTGCGTGTTTTATAGTGTATTCAGGGCGCCAAGTGTGGTGCTCTTAGAGTATTTTCTCTTTTTCTTTCTTTCCTATTACTTTTTGCTCTCTTTTCTTTCTACTTACTTTCTTCGCTCGAACTGTCGCCGCCACCTAACTTCCAAGGGGCGCCGGGGGCCTCCCAGCTTTCATCTTCGGCTGTTTCCTCCAACCTACCTCTTTCCTCTGATGATACTACCTCTTTCACCCCCGCATACCCTTCTACCATGATGTCCTCTTAACACTCTGATGGCTCTCAGAATTCCTGTCCTAATTTTCCTCCTCTTCCATCTAGTATTTCAAATTCCATCTCCTATTTCAAAAAAACTTCCTTTGTAAAGACCCCTCTAATTCTTTTGCACTACTTTCAGAGGACAACTCCATGGATTTCGCCCTCTCTTCAACCAAAAGAAGTCACCAGCAAACCAAGTGCTTAAGCGAATCAATAGAGAAAGGCTCTGACAAAACTATCATCCGCCCCATGAAGTGTTACACCAGCTTCAAACTCAACCGGTATCTCTTCACCATCTGATTCCTCCTCTACCAGCAGTTCTTCAATCTCCACCTTCACGACTACTTCGACTTGCACATGATCTGGCTCTATCTACTCCACGTCTACTTCTACAGCTTCTACTTCCCCAGCTAAGGTAAGTCTCTACACTTCAAAAAACCAAGGCCCCTTCATCATCTTCGCTGAGCCTATTCACCCTGCACTGATCAAGGGCCACCTTCACCCAACTACTGTTGGCAGACAGGTTGCTTCGTCATACTCAGGTAAGATTAACTCCATTCATGCTTCTGGCTCCCTCAAAATTACAATCACGATGAAAACCTTTGAAGCTGCCAACCAACTCCTCCAAGACCCCTCCTTTGTCTCCCATAACCTCAAATTCTCAGTCCCTTCCAACCGCCTTAACAAACAAGTTGTAATCAGAGATGTTCCCCTGGAACTCTCTGATGAAACTATTCTCAAAGAACTTTCCCTTTCCTCTCCCTCCCTTGGCATCTCCAAAGCTGAAAGGCTGCCTGAGTCCACCACTAAGCTAGTGTCCTCTAAATCGATACGCCTATCCCTGGAATGCCAGAAACTTCCTTCGCACGTATATCTGTTTTATGTAAGCTACCCTATCATTCTTTATGCCCCCCCCACTAAAATTTGCTTTAACTGTTTCAGGTTTGGGCACATCAAGGCGCAATGTAGAAGCAAAGCTATCTGCATATACTGCGGCAAATTCGCACACCCCGAAAAAGAGCCTTGCCCCCAAGCCGGTCTGTCACCGTCAGACGCCTGTCTGCGCCAACTGCACCCAACTCCACTTCCCCAAGGATCAATCCTGTCCCGAGTGGCAATTTCAATCCTCCCTTCGCTCCTTTGCTGCATCCCAAAACTCCTCACTAGCTGAGGCCGTTCCTACTTTCATTCGCACTTATCCTCCCTCTCACAAATCACGCTCCTTCCCTGCAAGTATGCTTCTCTCAACCCCTCCACCTTCGGTACCCTCTCCCCCTTTCTCTCTCAACCAACCAACGTATGCTCAAATCTCTCGTCAATTTCGTCCCCCCTAAGCTCCTCTCAATCCCCCTCTTCCTCTCATTCTCAATCCCGGTCGCGCCCTCACTCTCGTTCCGGCTTGTCATCTGGGATGTCCCCTATCCCCAGGTATCCGTCTCATTCCCTCCGCCTCAATTCACCGCCACCTGCAGATTCACTCCCCGCTAAACACCTTCAACCTCCAACTCAATCTCTATTAGCACCTAGTCTTCGTAATTCTCCTTCCACCTCATCTTCCTCTCTATCCTCCCCCTCACCTCAACATTCTCACATCATCTCTCTTCTACCCAACCACCCCGCACCCCTCCACCCTTAATTTCTTCCCCTCACCCCTTCCTCATACATTCTCTCACTCCACCTCAAGTATCACCAACCTCTCTGCAGACCTCATTATGAATTTTCTTCTCAACCTCATCCTCACCATCTTGATTCCAGCCCTTCAATCAGCCAACTCGGACCTCGCCCACAAAGCTTTTTACACATGCTCTCGCTTCCTCACTAACCCATCTTTTTCTAATTACATCTCCTATCTTATGTCATCTCCCTTTCTACCTCCCAAAGCAATCTTCTCATTATCTCCTCTTATAGACCCCCCAACACACCCTTCGACTTCTCTCACTTCCACAAACTTTTTACTTCTGTTTCCTCTTTCAGCTCCATCCTTCTTGTTGGTGACTTGAACTGCCATAACGTTGCCACTTCTGCAACGTAGGCGACCAACTTCTTTCTTATCTAGCTGATAATAACCTACTTAATTTCAACGGAGGTGCCCACACGCACATCAACAAGATCAACCCCTCTAATCCTTCTTGCATTGATCTAGCTTTCATCTCTTCCCACCTCTTCTTCATCTGCTCTTGGGAAGTCCTGGAAGATAACCTCTTCAGTAATCACTTCCCTATCTTTATCTGTTTAGGAATTCTTCCACCTTTCATCTTATTTCGCTCTCATCGCCCGAACTACCGCCGCATTTCTCCCAAAAGCTGGACCTCCTTTAATAACTTCCTAACTAACTTCTCTCCTGACGATATTCCATCCAACTCCACTCCCTCAGCTAAATACGAGGCTCTATCTTCCTTTATTCCAGAATCTATCTCATCAGCCACTTCCTCCTCTCACCCCCCCTGCTTCTCCTATTCAGCGCCCTCAATCCAAACCTCCAGAACCGCCATGGTGGAAAGAGGAATGCTCCTCGACTGACTCTGCTCGCAGAGCCGCTCTGAGGAGCTTTCGCCGTGATCCCAATCTCCTCGAAGGCTTTCTTTCCGCAGAGAATCACGCTAAAGCCATCTTTCGCCAGGCCAAAAAGAGGGCGTTTAAGGCCACCTGTGCTTCCCTCTCCCCCTCCTCCGATCTCAGAGCCTTTTGCGCCACGGTTCGCCGGTTTAAACACCAACAAATGGGTCCTTCCGATGCTCGCAACAACATCGCGAACATCGAGGAGCAAAAGGATCTAATCTCTTCTTCCTGCCCTCCCTCTTGCTTTTCCCCAACTTTCCCTCAATTTTCAGACCCTCCCCCCAGTGCTTAATTCATTCTGCAAACTCTTTCTTTTCTCCGATCTTACCAACTCCATCAACAAATGTCACGCGAACCTCAGCTCCGCGCCCAGCCTTGATAAAATCGACAATCTTTTAATTTCTCACCGTCCAGACAACACTCTTCATATCCTCTTTTCAGTCTTTAATGAACTCTACTTCTCGGGGGAATTCCCTCCCTCTTGGGAAGAATTCTTGGTCTTCTTCATCCTCAAAGGCAACACTGGCAAATTCCGCCCTATCTCTCTAGCACAATCTTTACTCAAGGTGTTCGAGAGGATGGTGCGAAAGAGGCTGGATTGGTGGCTGGAAAGGTACTTGTGCCTTCCCTGATTCCAATTTGGCTTTAGAAAGCGCAAATCCTGCTCCGACCACCTCTCTATCCTGACATGCTCTATATACTCTGGCTTCATTTCCAACTCCTTTACCGCGGCCCTCTTCCTTGACATCCAAGATGCTTTTGGAAGCGTCGACCCTGGCACCCTCGCCCATTTGCTTCGCGACTTAGGCCTACCCTGGCATATTTGCAAATTTTTATATAATTTATCTTCCTCAAGATCCGTTTTTTTTCTACATTGGCGGCGAAATCGACGGCCCTTTCGACGCCTTCAAAGGTGTCCCCCAGGGTTGCTACTGAAGCCCCTCTCCGTTTATAACACCTACACGCACCAACTTCCCAATAATATCGATGCTAACTGCAAATACCTTTGCTTCGCCGACGACGTCGCACAGTGGAACGAAACGGAAAAAAGTGGTAAAAATAATTTTTTTTTCGTAGAAACACACTATTTGGTATCTAGTTTCAGAAAACAAGTCCCTCGCACCACTACCGAACAACGTTTTCTGGTGAATTAATATTGAAGTCCACTACCTACCTTGTATGCCGGTAACAGTCCGATGTTCTGTTAAACAAAATTGAAAATAAAATATTTCTGAACTCAGGAGAGATTTGATAGAACATTTAATAGAATAGGATTAAACAGAATTATATGGGAATTGTTACCACTTTTTTCTGTTACACAGAAAGGGAAGCGTGAGGTTGTATGTGTAGGGTAAGGGCAAGGCGAGTAGATAGGAGAAAGGTGAATAGAGTACGAGGGAGCGAAGTTGGGCAAATAAGTAATCTGAAGATCGCAAATAATAACGTCTATTTATTTCTAAATTTAACTTGAGACTAAAAGTAGGAAATAATAATTAAAGCTTCCGAAGGGCGTGAAGGCGCGAAGGGCGAGAGCACGTGATCGAACGCGAGACGCGGGAAATACCTGGACAACAGGGTAGAAGATTCGATCCCGTCGGAGGCCACGACTCAAGAGAGCGATAAGCGCTCGCGCTTCTAAGAAAGACCCCCTGCGAGCATGAGAGTGCTGCGGTTGACAAGAAAGAACCGACAAAGAGCGCAGAGAGCATAAAGAGTCGTCTTGATAGGAGTCTTCGTGAGCTGCAAGAATCCTCGTGTCTGACTGTGGAGGTCGAGGAAGATGCAAGAGCGGCGTACGGTGCGTGGAGGTTAGCGGCGCTGTCGTTCGCGGGCAACGGTATCAGTCTGATGATCGGCCGCTGGAAAGTGGAGGTCGCCGTAGGCAGCGTGACCACGCGTACAAGCCCATCAGCACCGGCGTGGAGTTGCAGGACGCGGGCCAACGGCCACTTTAAAGGCGGTTGTTGATCGTCGGTGAGGAGGACGAAGTCGCCGACCTGCAGCGAGCTGTCGGCTGCAAACCATTTGGACTGCTGGAGAGCGTGCTGGAGAACCTCCCGTTGCCAGCGTTGCCAGAAGTGGTTGCGCATCTGGATGGTCAGCTTCCAACGAGGCACACCTGTAACCAAGACGTCTCAGAAGGGTTCAGGGGGGGGGGGCGAGGAGAGATGTGCCAATGAGGAAATGCCCGGGGGTTAGGGCAGTGAGATCTTGCGGGACGTTGCTGAGCGGGCTGAGAGGTCTGGGAGTTGAGGCACGCCTCTGCTTGCGCGCAGAAAGTAGATAGCTCCTCGAATGTGAGCTTTGCCTCGCCGACCACGCGCTTGAAGTGGTGTTTGAAGGCCTTGACCGCGGCTTCCCAAAGTCCGCCAAAGTGAGGGGCTCGCGGAGGGATGAAATTCCAAGCAACGCCGTCCTGCCTAACAGCCGTGGCGACCTCCTGGCTGAAGCTTGAAGACTGGTGGAAGAGACGCCGTAACTCCGAGGCAGCTCCCTGAAACGTGGTACCATTATCACTATAAATTTGCTGACAGAGACCTCGTCGGGCGACGAATCTACAAAAAGCCAAAAGGAAAGTGGCCTCCAGGTGCACCGCTCGGGTCGCGAAGATGGCTACATAGCCCCGCGTAGACTTGTGACCGCGCCCTTTGCTAGTCTTGATGGCGAAGAGCCTGGCGTAGTCAAGGCCCGTAGAACTAAAGGGCCGGCATGGGGTAACCCTGGCAGCGGGCAGAGGGGCCATACGTTGCTCCAGCGTGCGGCCCTGGAAGCGCAGACATTGTGGACAGCGGCGGCACGTGGCTCGAATCAGTGTCCGGGCCCGCGTGATCCAGAAGTTATGGACCAGATAGCTTAGCATCAGCTGCTGTCCCCCATGCAAGGTGAGGAGGAGCCCATGCAGCTTGGGGCCCGGTAACAAGAAGTCGTTCAGAGCTTTGCTTGAGCCATTCCAATGCGAAGCATTGAACACCACCCTGAATTTATTAACTTCTCCTTGTTTGAATACGGCGTGATGGGGCAGGTAGCAGGCGGCTGGGTGTCGGAGCTCGACGGCCGTCGTCTTTCTCATATGCCCTAGGTCCTCGTATCCCTGCATGAAGGCGCAGTAGGCCTTGCGGGCAGGTCCATTGCGTTGCAGTCGTCGTTCCAAGGCAGTAAAACACGCTACAGCAGCGGGCCTGGAGTCCGGAACGGCGGGAGTATGTGAGAAAGGCAAACGCACTACATACCGGCCGTTGGCATCTCGACGGTGCGACTCCTAAAAGTGTTGCTCACAATAGTCTTCGTTTGGAGTGCGGATAGATGCCCTTGGAATTTCCTCTACTTCCCAAAAGCGGCGCAGTTGCTCCCGAAGTTCCAAAGAGGAACGACAGGAGGTGACCTTAACCTCCAAATTGTTCTGCGAAGGACCTGTCAGAATCCAGCCAAACATAGTCTCCTGAGCAACCGGTGCTTCTGCTGGGCCAATGCGTACTCCAGTGCGAAGGATGGTTGGATAGATATCAGCTCCCAAGATACAATCAACAACTACGGGGCAATGGTAGCAAGGATCAGCTAGCGAAAGACCTTGTAGGTGAGGCCAGTCATGTACGTTCAAAGGGATCCTTGGCAAGAGCTCGGTTAGCTTGGGTAGGACAGCTGCAACCACACTGACTTGATCAGAAGTATCAAACACTGAACTCACTCGCAGCTGCACTGTGCTTGTGGGTGTAAAATTGACACTCGCCCCCACACCAGAGGGCCTCAAGCTACAGGGACGCCTAGGTAGGGCAAGAATCTGGGCAGCGCTGTCCCAAACAAAGGTGCCTTCAGTCCCAGGGTTGATTAATGCTCTGAATGGCAAGGCTTCGTCAGCAGCAGACAACAGAGCGACTCGAGCAGTGCCAAGCATGGTTGGAAGTCCAAAAGTGGCGGCATGCACTGACAGCTGAGCCCCTTCAGAGGTCTTGGCAGTCCGTGTGTGTCATGCAGTCGCAGGCCGGTTCTGTCCTACTGCAGAGGAGCCAGTGGGGGGGAGGGGGGTAGGAAGCTCCTTGTGCAGCCTGGTGTGGTGCCTCTGCTGGCACTGTCGACAGCGAAAAGTAAAAGGGCAGCTAGCAGCTGTATGGTGTGGGCGCAGTCAATTGCGGCACAGCTGTAGTTCCTCAGCAGTCCTACAGCGTTTGTCGACCCCTATGCCATTGAATTTGGAACACGAGCCTCGTAGATGGGCCCCTTGGCAGAGTGGGCATGGTTGTGCGGGCTGCTTCTCTCCACCAGGTGCTACATGATGTGCTGAAATAGATTTAAGGATTTTAGTACGATGGCCATTATTACCTTTGCTGCCCTTATTGGCAGACAGATTTCTCAACGGATAATGAGCTGAGTCAAGAGACTTAATGCGAACTTCTAGAAAGTCGACTAGCTGTTCGGAGGTGGGGAATTCTTCAGAGCCTTCTAAGAATTTTTCCCAATCCTCTCTAGTGTCAGGATCTAGGTTAAACACAATCAAGTGCACACACCAGTCATCCCAATGTTGGATAGGGCGACCCAGTGACTTGAGAGCTCGTTTGCTCTCATGGGTGACGTCAAGCAGTCTGGTGATGTCGCTGACACTTCTAAGAGAGATAGGGGACAGGCTGAATAACGTGTTCATCTGAACGGCTAGACGCAGGCGTTTGTTGTCGTATCGCCTTGATAGTGCTGTCCATGCCACCTCGAAGTTTGTGCCAATGATTTCCAGATTGCGAACTCGCTGGGCTGCCTCGCCTTCCAAGCAAGCCATCAAATGTTGTAGTTTGAGCACAGGAGTAAGGGATGGTACATCCTTCACCATGGAGCCGAAGAGCTCCTTAAATGAGTCCCAGTCAGCCTGGTTGCCGTTGAACTTAGGCAACTGGAGCTTAGGTAGGAAGGAGGCAGTGGAGGAAACCGAAGGTCTGCCTGTAAGATCCGATACAGCTGAGGGTGGACCCATGGCTTTCTGCAGCTCTCCAACGAGTTTCGACAGCTTCTGGGCGAGGTACACCTTGGTGTTGACGTACTCCACCTCAGTATCTGAATATAGATCTTTAGAGAAGTATGGATCTTCTGCAGCCGAAGCACAAAACTGCTGGAGCGCGCCGTCTCTCTCTCTCTCTCTCTGTGAAGCTCGTCCAGTATGACTCAAGAAGCGCAAGTCTTTGGGAAAGGACGTCGATGGTCAGAAAAGCGATGCCTTTCTTCTCCGTGTTACGTATGGAATGCGTGATGTGCTCGCGTGTAGCGAGTTGAGCAGCGAGGAGTGGCTCAGTCATAGCAAGCAAGTGATAAGCGACGCAGGGAGATGCTAAACACATCAAATGCGAAAACACAAGGCGAAAGATTAGCTTAGCGAGAAAAAGGAAAGCGAGCTACTTATCTGACACGACGGCGGTGCGGATCTCGCCTGGGCTGACGGTCACTGCTAGCGACGCTGTAGAAGTTAGATCTACGTCGTTGGTCGAGGGGAAGCACCAATGCCAACAGGGCGATGCCCGTCGACTCCTTAGCGGCGTAGGTGAAGCCTGAAGAAGCTCCGGCGTTGAGGCGTTCCTCGGCCCTCGCGGAGACGCGATTTCGAGAGGAAGCCTTCGCTTGACGTGCGAGAATTGCGGCGATAAGCGAGGCGCGCGGAGATGCGAACCGACGTTACGCACACGTGGTCGCGCAACTGCCGCGGGAGAGAGCGTGGCGACTGAATAGGGCGATGAAGCGCGCGATGGCGCTGCGATCTAAAACGCCACGGGGCCGCGCAGGTCAGGGACGTAGAGCCTGAATTAGCGGCCCTGTGCCCTTACAAAACACGGAACGACGACTCCCTAATGGAAGTGAGACGTCGGCTGTTGGTCGCGGCACCCTTGTCCAGATCTCTTGATGATTAGGGCGACTCCGCGGAACAGCGACGGCCCTTTACACCGACGGGTGAACCCTGAGTTGGTCGTTTAAGCGTCCCGCGCCCAAAGCCACTCGCGCGGGAAATTCAAAAGACGGAAATACTTGGCGAACAAGTACAGATTTTCGCGAGCACTCGCACACTACACTTTCTACGAAGCTTCGACTCGCGTTCTGAAATCCGGCTCGAAGGACCAAAAAATGTTACCACTTTTTTCTGTTACACGGAAAGGGAAGCGAGAGGTTGTATGTGTAGGGTAAGGGCAAGGCGAGTAGATAGGAGAAAGGTAGATTTCAAATAATAACGTCTATTTATTTCTAAATTTAACAATGAGACTAAAAATAGTAAAATAATAATTAAAGCTTCCGAAGGGAGTGAAGGCGCGAAGGGCGAGAGCACGTGGTCGGACGCGAGACGCGGGAAATACCTGGACAACAGGGTAGAAGATTCGATCCTGTCGGAGGCCACGACTCAAGAGAGCGATAAGCGCTCGCGCTTCTAAGAAAGACCTCCTGCGAGCATGAGAGTGCTGCGGTTCTCCCCCGGGGTGGGAGTAGAAGCCATATCATAGAGCGCGGCAAAATTCAAAACGACGCGAACAGGAATTGTTTAGAGAAAATAATTTAACTAATTTTGACTATAAGAGAGAGAACAATCTAGACAATTACGAAAATATTTATAAAGAATTTATAGAGGCTATTTATAAGAGTTTAGAGGATGCGGGGGGAAAATCCCAAAAACCCCAAATAATAATAGTAGTAATTTAGTATTAATAGGGAAAAGAAAGAACCATCAGGGGTTCTATGGTGGAACAATAATTGTCAAATTGCTGTTGAAAATAGGAGGAGGGCCCTGTATGAATTTAAAAATAATTTATCAGTAATAAATTATGATAAATATATTGATGTCGTTAAAGAAACCAGAGAGATTTTAAAAAAGGAAAAGGCGGAGGGTTTTAAATTCTTTTGCTCTTCGCTAATCCCTTCTACTCCATATGATTTGATTTGCAAAGGAGTTAAAAATCTCAAAAGAAGATTTTTGGATAAAAAAGAATTTTCAATTGATAAATTTAGTATTGTAAATGATGAAGAAATATTTAAATGTTTCAATACAATCTCGCAAAATTATACATATAGTAATTCGATAGAGAACATTAATTCAGACTATGTTTTTGATAATTTGTCAATATTAAATGATGAAATATCGGCTCTGGAGGTGAAGGTCACAATAAATAATTCTAAGAATAAATCAGCCCCTGGTAGAGACATGATTTCATACAATATTTTGACAAATCTTCCTGTCGAAAGCCACATTTGGTTAAAAATTTTTAAAATTTTATTCTTTCGTCTGGTAAATTCATTGAAGCTTAGAGGGAGTATAATGTATGTTTTATTTCTAAAGAAGCTAACAAGGGATCTAGGCCGATTGCCTTATCCAATACTATTTTCAAAATCATGGAAAGAATAATAAATGATAGAATTCAGTGGTATTATGAAAATAAAGGATTAATTTTAAGAGAATTCTTTGGTTTTAGAAGAAATAAATCTTGTTACGATTGCCTTTCAATTCTGAGAACTGATGTATCGATAACTAAAATTAACAAAAAATATTTTGGTCTTTTCAAACAAAAGCAAATTTCACCTAATTGCATTCAATTTATTTGTAATATCATAAATAATAGAGTTTTACATGGACAATTTGGTGGAATTGAGATACATAAAAAATTTACTAATAATTAGGGACTGCCACAGAGATCCATATTAAATCCTATCCTTTTTAAGTTATATATATCAGACATTACAAACCATATCAACATAAATTGTAAGCTATTATCGTTCGCTGACGATATACTGATTTATAGCGGTCAAGTCGAAGCTAATGATATTCTTAGGGATCTCACTGAACTGCGTCAAATATCAATTATTGGTTAAGAGAGCTCAAACTGGCTTTTTCCTTTGAAAAATCTAGGCTAATGTTTTTCTCAAATGATGGAAGATCACTCAAAAATGATACATGCTACATCCAATTTGATAATTGTATTATTAATAACTGTAGTTTTATTAAATATCTCGGTGTTTATATCGACTCGGATCTAAAGTTAGAAATGCATATCAAGTATTTGATAGGTAAAGATAACAAATTATTCAATATGTTCAGATGTCTATGTAAATTCAATTATGGATCTCATCCTTCAATTGCTTTGAATATATACAAACAATTTATTCGTCCTGCCCTTGATTGGGGAGGGTTCTTAATAGAAGATTGTAGAAAAAAATTTAAAAGTAAATTAGACACTTTTCAAAATTCTACCTTACGCTCTGCTTTAGGATGTATTAAAATTACTCCTATTAATGTATTACACCACCCCGCTGATATAAGCACTCTTAGTAATAGGAGGGAGTTTCTTTCGAAAAAGTTTTTAGCTAAACAAATGAGGTCTACACAATTCCTACTAATCCCTAAATTAACTTTATTATGAATATATAAATAGAATGAGAATATGTGCTAAATATATAAAATTCTTTCTTTTTAATTTCTGGGAGAATAATAGAACAATGCTAAATTTAATCAGGAGAAATAATAAGTGCATTACATATTTATTTCCATATACAATTCAATATACCCTTAAAGATATACATCTAGATATAGGAACAAAATAAAGGCTACCCTAGTGAAAAATATTAATGCTGACAACAGTTGATATCTGCAGCTATCAGAAAAAAACTGAAGAAAACGGAAGAAAACAGAACTTAACTGCAGAAAAAGGTCGGAATTGAGACAAAGACAATAGTAATCTTCAGATTGTATCAGTTTTTAACAGTTATGTACAGTTATGTGCAATTATTAACAGTTTTCGTCAGTTATCAACAGTTATCTTCTGTTTTCTGAAAAGCAAGCGACCTTAAGAAGTAAAGAAATCAGTGTAAAACTGAAAATAACAGTTTTATTCCGAATAAAACTGAAGACAACAGTTTTACACGGATGAAAACTGTTTATAAATCTAATTAAAAAATTGGAAATTTTCGCTATATACAACTTAATTCGATAACTGCACATAACAGTTGATAACTGAAGAAAACTGACAATAACTATTACTAACTGCACAAAATAGTTTTAAACTGTTTAAAAATGAAGAAAATTTTGAAGAAAAGTGAAGAAAAAAAAATAAAAAAATTTTTAAAATTTTTTTTACGATTGGAATTTGGACATAGCAGTTAATAACTGAAAATAATTGAAGAAAACTGCAGATAACTATTGTCTTTTCTCAATTCCGACCTTTTTTTGCTGTTATTTACAGTTAATAACTGTTTTCTTCAGTTTTCTTCACTATTTTTTTTTTACCAGGGTAGTAGCAACCCTAATCATACCTTTAATCACCTTCTTTCCGAAGAGGGAGATTTTGATTATGCTTTCTATACTGATGGCTCAAAAATGAATAATAAATGTGAATTTGGAGTATTTTGCGAAAGTTAAAGTATCTGTCATAGAATAAATGATTTATCAAGTATATTTAGTGCTGAAGCAGCAGCAATACTATTTGCTCTCAGAGAAATTATAAGTAAAAATTTTACTAATGTAGTTATCTTCTCGGATTCTCTAAGTGTGTTAAGTAGACTGCGCACATTGGGGTTTAAATCGAACAATAACCCGAATCACTGGGGACATTTTGATATGTCTTCATGAATTAATTAATGAAAACTTAATAATAAGTTTTGAACAACAAAGGTATTAAATTCGTCTAGATTCCTACCCATCTTCGGATTCGGGGAAATGAACAAGTCGATAAACTTGCCAAAGAAGCGCTTAATATAAACATTATTCACTACGATGAATTGCACTGTAACGAACTCAATCCAATTTTTAAAGATAAATTATTAAATGACATGATTAAATTTGTGAGAGATTACGACTTTAACAAAGGATTGAAAGAGAGAAAATATATTGAAAATAATAATGATTTTGCTTTTAAAAGATGGTTCGATAACTATGAACTGGACAGAAAGCGAATTATTATAATAAATCGAATTAAAAGTGCTCATGATCGTACGAAGGACCATCTCTTTAGAAAAAAAATTGTCGACTCTCATCTTTGTGATTATAATTCTGTACAATCTTTGGAAGACCTCATTTGTGAATATCCAAATTTTTCTACGTATAGGGATTCTTTGATTTCGTTGCTAGAGACTAAGGGGATTATGAGAGGTCAAGATATTTCGATATTGTTTAATAAAAAGAGTATCAATATTATTCTAAGAGTTGTTTTTTTTTCATTTTAATTAGCAAAATTATTGAATGCATGGATTATATTTTTATTAACAATTATGTATTATTTCATTTAGTCTAAGATTTATAAATAAATATCTTTTATTTTTCTTTTTAATTTATTAGTTTGAGATTTATAGATAAATATCTTTATATTTTTTCTTTGTAATTTGTTATTGGGTCAGTACGTGAAAACTTTTTATCTCTGATAATGGTAGTGATATCAGAGAATGAGAAGCTTCCATGATCTGACCGAGAAGTAGTTATATGTGTTGTAAAGGATGTCTATATTCACAAAGAATAATGTAATACATGTATAGAAGAGCACACTTGAAGAAATTAAAATGGGAGCACTTATATAATTTATTGATAATTATGATGGAAAGTATTATGTGAAGATTGGCTTATATTAAAAGAAGTATTTCAACCAGGGTATTTTGGTTAAAAATAAATTTTAAATAACTGTTTACTATTCATTGCCTGTCTACGTGCCTCCACTTATTCTACGTGGATCTCGCATCCGCAGGGTATTTTGTTTAAAAATATTTTTTTAATAACAGTTTA
>JAWWEQ010041329.1:0-18202 GCA_035583055.1 Torymus tubicola | reverse complement strand
TGCCATTAAACAAATTTTCAGCAATTTTAATTTTTTCAGCGGATTGGTTCACGTGAAACGTCCCATATATATATATAAACCAGAATGACGCTTACTCTCTCGCTATTGCAAATTCTTTCATAGCGGATGCGATTTGTGGATTCAGCTTTGGCGCTTCGAATTCTTTTATGCAGGCATAATGCGCAGTGATAGTGATCTTTTCTTCTTTTTTGAGTCCCTTTTTAGCGAAAATATATAAATAAAGTAAGTTTGATAATATTATAATATTTTTTTAACGATTTTATAGTTTGCTATAAAAAATGAATTGATCGAATTTTATAGAATTAAATTAATGTTTCAACTTAATACTGTGGTTTCATTTATTGAAGAACCTCCAAGATTAAAAAAACATTTAAAAAAGATAAAACATACTCTAATTCAGTAAGCCGCACTTTTTGTCTCCAACACTTTTTTCTTAATTTGATTATAGATTCTTTTCCTATATAGATATACAAATTAAAGCTATCATTCGAATTGGACTTGATATAGAATATGTTAATGTGGTAATCATTGTGTTAATTTATAAAATTAACATTTTCTGGAAATTCATACATCTTCTATAATGAATAGTTTTTATATCTTCATCAAATTTGATAAAAATTGGTGACTTGGTGAGTTGCAAATATTACTTTAGTAATCATTTCAATAAATGCAATACGACACGATTCTTGAAAAGTAACAGTTTTATTGTTCACTAAAAAGCCACTAAACAAACTTTTTGAGTTCCAAAAATTTTAAATTAAATTTTAGCTTTTATTGTCTTCTTTTATAATCTACTTTGGTCTTTTTCGTATCATAAATATTTGCAATGTGACACTCAATAGAAGAGACCATTTTTTAACGGAATAGAGGATATTTGAGATTAAATTGCCGATATCTCAAGAAAAAGAGCCCATTGGCAAAAACGCTGAAACACGGGTATTTTTATTTTTAATGGAGAACATTTTCCTGAAGTTTCATCGAAATCTGTTTCCCGGAGGGTGTGCACTCTCCTTGTAAGTTTCAGATCATTTGTCAATTCGATTAAATTTTTCAACGTTCAACTCTTACACTGTTAGAAAACCCCCATATATATAGATATACTGTGTTTACATTTTCAGTTTCCAAATTTACACATTGTATATCTATATATATGGAAGTTTTCTTACAGTGTATACACGGGTTCTTATAGCAAAATTTTACTAAAGCACAAAACACTTAAGTTGCAATTCCTTAAACACACGATCGAGTTCTTATATTATACGCTGTTTTATACTCTTCTTGTACTATACGCTATTTTTTTTTAATTTTAATAATATGGCAATTTAATAAAAAAATCGATTCGAGGTCAATATAAAATTTATAAATCCCTAAAATTTCAAATCGATTTAGTTAATTATACTCCAGTTAATTATCGTTTGTCAAAGAAAATTACATTTTTTTTAATACATATATTTATTTCGATAAGAATAATTGCAATCGAGACTAGAATGCTTGGCGAATTATAGATTTATATTGGAGAATAAAACAAAAAACATATCTGCCAAATAAAAAATGTATTTTTCCCAAATTCGCACAAAAATAACAAAAAAAAAATAAGTCCTGTCACGCACGCATGCACGTACATACACACACAATCTCAAGTGAAAAATTGATACAAGAAATAATATGAGATCTCACCATTTCTTAGTAGGGTGGGTCACGCGTTTTTTTTGCAAATCTTCCTGTGATCGGTTAGGCATAGATTATCATCTCACAAAGCTGCGTGAGAGTTTAACCCTACGAAATCTTGTAACTGAGACACTTATCACTTTCAATATTTAAACAAATTTTATTACACATTACTTTACAACCCTATAATTATTTTTTTATTTTAGATACATTAATGGAAACAAGAAAACGAGTCATCACGTGAGTTATTAAAGAGTGTTTACGTTTCCTGTGTCTCTTATACCTGGAGAATAATTTCCGAAAGTAAGATGGATAACAATTTTTATCAAAAGGATAAAGCATTTTTGTCACGTGTATTTTCATCAAAAGAAGAATTTTTAGAAAACATTGAAAGGTTGTATAACGATGAAGAAAAAATTAAATATTTTTATTTTCGTTTATTATCTAAATTAAAAAATGCTATAGTGGAAGGTAATATTAAAATTTTAAATGATACCAAAAATTTATTTAGCTATCTCAACAGCGAAACGAAGTATTTGAAATTAAGACATTACTCCAATAGTGATGACAATCCTCTAAAGAACACTAATGTACTAATCTTAGCTTGTAAACACAATAAGGTGGAGGCTTTAAAATGTATACTAAATGATTTAACCGTTTTTGAAAACACATATTTAAAAAGTGAAAAATTTCTGTATGATAAAGATGAAATGCGTCACAACGCATTTTATTACGCTATACGTTCAAATAATCTAAATTTACTAAAAGCTTTAATCAATGAGTGGCCTCGTGGATACTTATCTAATGAATCAAGTACATTAGATGAAATTTTATCAAGCGCCTATGAAGAAATAAATCTAAAAAATATTTTATTATCCGAAGAAATGCAACTTTATATCGAAAATAAAATAATTAATTTTAGATTTTTTCCCAAAAGTTCCGATAAGATTGAAAGTAAAGGAATATCTTTACAAAATATAAAGGATAGAATCGACTTAGTTATTGGAAATATTGAATCATTAAATTCAATCACACAACTAAATGATAAATTTATTTTTGTAGCTAAAAGTATAACTAAAAATATTCATGTATTGAAACGACAGTTAAAATTTACTTATGATTCAGTGCCATGGGAAGAAATCGAATTCTGTTTAATCAGTTTTATTTCCTCTTGTGTTAAATCTCAAGAAATCAACTTATTTTATCAAACTGCACTTAATAAAGATCAGCTTTTAAAATATCTGATTGATTTTTCCAAAATGCTTAAAGAGTTAAAAACTAATATTAAAAGTATGGATATAAATAAACTTAGTACTCTACCAAATACAACCCGCGAAAAAAATATGTCTCTGATCATTAAGAAAAGTCCGCAATTTAAAGATTTGTATAATGTTCATCAACAAATTCGTGATATTCACTCGTTGATGAAAATGAGCAGTTATGTGAAACTACTATCATTAGTCGATCCTGCACAAAAAGAAGGGCAAATTATAATTTTAAGATGCTTACAAGTCATTGGGGAATATTTAAAAAATACATTAGAATCTCCAAAGTTATCTACTTTTACAAGCGAACTTTTACTGGACTCATTACCAGCAGATTCAAGGAAAATAATAATAGATTTACGAAATTCGTTATCTCATGCTTATTCGCTTTCAAGACGACTTGAAATTGAAGAAAGTGCTAATATTAAATTTTTTACTGGAGTTCTGAAAGATCTTGAAAATATTGGCAATATTATAAATAATATTTTGTATGATAATAAAATTAAAAAAATCAAGCTAATATTAGAAAGTATTATAAATGCGAAAAATTCAGATGAAATAAAAGAAATTGTTTATAAATTAAGAAATGTTGAAATTAGTATAGATGCAATAATTAAAAACATTGAAAAAGGTGATTTAAAATTCACGACTCAAAATAAAATTGGTCAGTTAATAATAGAGTTAAGAACTAATACTCCTGAACGTACAGACTCTGAAAATAAAATTTTAGAAGAGATGGAGCGTATAATTTTTCTTGAAAAAGAAAAAATAACAGACACTGATGATAATTATACCTTAATAATTGCATTTTTAGAAAGCCTTAAACATAAAATGGACGATACTGTAATTGATACAAATATTTTAAGAGGAACACAATTTCAAGCATCGACTATGTTGCAAAATCTTAAGGATTGTGAAATAAAATCCGATATTTTACAAAAACTAGGTGACTTGGCACTAAAATTTTATGTGAGTTTTACTTCTAATATAAAAAATAATTTTGACAATATTGAAAAAATAATAAATAAAATGCTGTTTATTTTTGACTTTCAATGTGATAACGTACAGTGGGTTGATCAATTCCGAGAAAGGTTGATGCCAAAATTCACAGTTCGTAAAAATAACTATAATCTAAAGTATAAGCACACAAAAGAATTTTATCAAAATCAATTAAAAAAAAAAGTAGCTGAATTACAAAATATTTTAAATATTAATATGCCCAATAATCAATTAAAAGATTCTTCCTACAGTTGTAGCCCACAAATTGATGTAGTTTTAGAAGTACTCATTCTTGATATATTATCAATATTAGATCATTTAAAAAATAGGCTAGGAAATAATATATATTTTCTCGATAAAAGTACACCTGTATTAATTGGTAAATGTTTACGCAATCACTTAGCTCATGGTAATCTTTTAAACGATATATTCGTACGTGATATAAGATCAATACTTATTTCTAATGCTTATAAACTTTTACAAGATGACGTATTAAAAAATAATATAACAATTGGTAAAGTTATTGAAGATGATCCATATAACGTTAAAAATAAATATAATCAAAATCTATCAGTTATTATTAGCCAGGAAAGAATGTTTTCCGCCTTGGAAGAAGGAAATTTAGAGTGCCTTCAGGAATGCATTTTAAATGGAGCAGATATTAATGGACGAAATATTAACTCGTGGAGTGCGATACATTATGCCGCAAAAAGTGATAATCTACAAATAGTAAAATTTGTTTGTGCTCAAATAGCGAACGTTAATGTTGTAGATAAAAATAAATTGAATGCAATGCATATTGCTGCCATGTATGGTAATAGTAAGTCAGTTGAGTTTTTTATTAAAGAAACAGATTTAACAGTCGATGATGTTGATAATATGGGTAGAACAGCTTTACATATAGCATCTAAAAAGGGTCATAAATGTGTCGTTGATACTTTGTTAAAATACCAAGCAAATGTTAATACTAAGGATAACCCAGGTTACTCAGCATTACATTATGCAGTGGAGTTTAATCATAAAGAGATCGTTAAAACTTTACTAGAAAGAGATGCGAATGTCGATATTAATGAAATGATGGGTGGTTTTACTTCATTGCACATAGCTGCTGAAAGAGGACACAATGATTTAGTAAGTTATTTTCTTGACCTTGGAGCAAATGTTCACGCCAAAACAGATAGAGGTGGCATTCCCTTACATTTAGCAGCTTTAAATGGTCATTTAGATATTGTAAAGATTTTAACTTCAAAAGGTTCTGATGTTAATGCCAAAGTTATAGAGGGTTGTACACCATTACACTATGCCGTTGAAAACGGTCACGAGGAAATAGCTGAAATTTTGTTAAAACATGGTAGTAATCCAAATATTTGCGATATAATGATTAAAAACACTCCCTTACACTATGCAGCAAAAGATGGGCATACGAGAATTGTTAGGAGCTTACTAAAATATAAAGCAAAAGTTAATGTTACCACAAAAGAAAATGCAACTCCTTTACTCTTTGCCATTCAAAATGGACACGTAGAAATAGTTGATATTCTTTTGAATCATGAAGCTGAAATTAATGTCGATAAGAACAATTTATTATGTATAGCTATACACAATAATCATACGAAACTTGTTGATTACTTAATAAAATTAAAAATAAACATTAATACTAAAGATAATGTTGGAATTACAGCTATGCATGTAGCTGCATCAGGCGATAATGAGGATATAGTTAATATTTTAATAAAAAATAATGCCCAAATAAATGCTAGAGACATTACTGGACAAACGCCATTATTTTTTTCAGCTGCTGGAGGTCATACGAATATCCTTGAAATTCTTTTAAAAAATAAAGCAGAGATCAATGTCAAAGATAACGATGGCATGACACCCATACATTATGCTGCCGCCTGTAGTAAATCATCTGTTGAATTATTAATAAAATACGATGCTAATTTTAACGTAAGGAATAAAGAAGGTTTTACAGCCTTGCATGTGGCTACTGGAAACAATCGAAAGGACGTGGTTGAAGTTTTATTAAAAAATGGAATTGATGTTAATGTTCAGGATTGTAGTGATAAGACCGCATTACATATAGCTGTCGAAAAAAATTATAAAGACATCGTCGAACTTCTTATAGCGAATAAAGCTGATATTGACATAACAATAAAAAATAATTTAACTCCATTATGTTTAGCTGCAAGGTTCAGCAATAAGGAGATTGTAGAAATGTTAGCAGCTAATAAAACGCATATTGATGATGTCCAACCGTTAATATTCGCTATTGTTTTTAATAGAAAAAGTATTGTAAAAATTTTATTACGAAAAAAAATTCCTATTAATGTTTGTTTTGAAGGATTTTCGCCGCTTCATCTAGCTATTCAGAGAGGTAATGAAGATATTTCCAAAATCCTAATATTAAATGGAGCTGATGTTAATTTTAAATTAGCGGACGGTACAACGCCGCTGTATCTTGCAGCGTTTTTGGGTCATGATGAGATAGTGAAAACATTAATTAATAATGGAGCTAATATTTGTTTAACAAATGACGAAGGATTGTCACCTCTGCATATTGCTGCCAGAGAAGGATATATGAACATAATTGAATGTTTAATAAATTGTAATGTAAATGTTGACATTAAAGACAAAAAAAATAGAACAGCTTTAGAATTGGCTGTTGCTCTTGGCCAGTTTGAAGTTGTAAAAGAATTATTAAAACATACAAAAACTGATATTAATAGTAATGGCAATGACGCGTTTACTCTTTTACATATTGCAGCGCAACATGGACACTCAGAGATAGTGCAATATTTGATAAGTAAAGGTGCTGACGTGAACGTTAAAAATAATTCAGGATCAAAACCTATACATATTGCAGCCAGAGAAGGACATACGGAAATAGTAGAAGTTTTTTTAAGTAGCGGTTCAAATATCGATGAATTAGGTGTAGCCAATCAAACTTTGTTACATTACGCTGCTCTAGCAGGTCAATCCAAAATGGCTGAATATCTTATAAAAAATGGAGCTGATGTTAACAGTAGAGATCGTAATTTAGATACACCTTTACATATTGCTGCTGCCGGCGGACACGTTAACTGCGTTACTGTACTTCTCAGAAATGGTGCTTTTTATAATGCTACAGATATATTGCAGAGAAAACCAGTAGTAATGTCTCGTGATAAAACTGTCAGTAATTTGTTAAAATCAATAGAAATACTATTCAAGGCTGTAAAACAAAATAATTCTTTAGAAGTGAAAAATTGCATTAAATCCAAAGTAATAGTGAATGCAAAAAATGTAGATAATGTTACTTCTCTCCATCATGCAGCATGGAAAGGGTTTGAAGAAATTGTTAACATTTTGTTAAAAAATGATGCTGATCCGAATATTCTTGGTAAAAAAGGATTAACCCCATTACATTATGCAACAAAATTTTCACACGCGGCAATTATAAAGATTTTATTAGCCAGTGGTGCCCAATTCAACAGTGTTTCAGAAAGTGGAAAAACACCATTGGATCTCGCCGAGGATAAAAACATCATATCTTTATTAAAGCTAATCAATGACTGTTTTGAAAAGGTTAAAACTAATAATTCAATTGTGGTTAAAAATTTAAAAAAAATTAAAGATACCAGTACAATGAAAGCTGTAATGGGCGCTTGCAATATTGACAATATAACATTAATAGCTGTTGCAATGAAGAATCACTTTAGTGGAGTAAAAGATTTATGTGGAGTTTTGCAAGCTGACTTAGCTGAAAATTTAAAAAATGCCAATTTACTACAAGTGGATGAAAAATTTGAAGCAGCTTTAGTAATATTCAAAAAAATAATTGCTCATAGAAAAGAAATACTAGGGCCGAATAATCCCGGCAATTTAGATATCGAGGAAAAAATAGCTACTGTACTTTATAAACAACAAAAATATGAGGAAGCCTTAAGTTTACTAGAAAAAATCAGTCAACGCTATAAAGACATACTAGGAGAAAACAGTTCCGAGTTTTTAAGGACAAGAAGTATGGCAGCTTTAATTTTACACCGACAAGGGGAGAACAAAAAATCCCTTATTATTTATAGAGATGTTCTCAAGAGACAGAGAAAGATATTAAAAGAAGATGATCAAGATATTTTAGATACTCAAGTACATATGGGCTTAGTATTGAATGCCTTGCTTGAGTTTGAAGAAGCATTAAACATTAATAATGAGGTTTTGGAGAAAGAGAAAAAGAAATGGGGAGCTTTTCATCCAAAAACTTTAGTAACTTTGAATAATATTGCTATGGTATTGGGTAATCAAGGAAAGCATGATGAGGCATTGCAAATTTATTGGGAAGTACACCAGGCAAGAAAAATAGTTTTAGGTCCAACTCATTCTTTAACATTTAGAGCGTTACATAACGTAGCAACAGTGCTTAACCAACAAAAGAAATATAATGAAGCTAATGAAATTTATAAACAAATCCTTAAACAACAACAAGCGGTTTTGGGATCACATCATATTGATACTTTAAACACTCAGGAAAACATAGGAAGATTACTTTTTGAACAAGGTAAGTATCTAAGTTCTCTAAAATATTTGACTGAAAGTTTTGAACGAAGAAAAAAAATTCTTGGACAAAATCATCCTGACATTATAATGTCACAAGTATTCTTAGATGCGATTGATGTAAGATTTAAAATGGATAACTCCACTGATTTAGTTAATTTTCTAAAAAATTGCAACAACGACATGAAAATCGCTGTCAGTAATGGTGACATAGAAAAAGTTCAATATTTAATTGAAAGTGAAGTTGATGTTAATGTCAGAGATGACGACGGAAGAGCACTGTTACATTATGCTGTGGATAATGGGCATGTACAAATTATAAATATGTTGTTAAAAAGTGGGGCCATTCTTCATACCGTTACTAATAAAGGCAATACCCCGTTACATACTGCAGTTTCTAAAGGTTTACTAAACGTGGCCGAACTTTTAATAAAAACCATGAACAGTCAACAATTATCTCCCTTTATTAATGCTAAAACAAATGGTGGAGGAATGACTTCCCTTCACGTAGCTGCTAAAAATGGTTATTTAGAAATCGTTAAATTACTATTGACAAATGGTGCTACGTATGATGTTAAAAATAAAGAAGGAAAAACACCCCTTGATCTATCTACAGATAAGGCAACTATTGAATTTCTGGGTAGAATAGATGAATTATTTAAAAATAATACATGGAATACAACATTGATTATTAAAAAATTAGAAGCACTAAAACCTGACGAATTTAAAGCTGTAACCGGTACTCGTAATAATAATGGAAATTCATTTATACAAATAGCAATTATAAATAATAATCAAGAACTTGCTAAAAAAATATTATCAAAGTTACGAAAAATGGATTAGGATTGGTAATGATTTATTTTTACGAAATTGAAATATCTATGTTCATATTTAATCGAAAAAATATATCAATGGCATTGTGAAAATTTCCATTAATATTATATGTTATAAAAATCAATGAAGAAAGTAATGCTTTTTTGTAAGATATAATAAGTACGTATTGCGTTTTTTGTATGATTTTATTATAAAGTTTTTCAACTATAGTGTATGTATGCATATCTGTGAGTAATTTCAACAATATGTGATATACCAATATTGTATTAGCGATATATTTTTATAATATTAATGAAATTGTGATTAAGATAGACTAATATCATCTTTAACTATGTAAAAGTTTTTATTATTCAAATATTATGTTGTTAATATCATTACATCTAATTTTTATTATTCAATTATTCTTATAAATAAAAAATATGCATAACAAGTTCAGTGTGAGGCAGTGAATTGTATTTTTCTAATTTTATAAATGTTATGTATGCTAAAAATGATTTTTTTTAAATAAATACATTCTTTTAAACATGTTTTATGCGAGTTTTATTTTTATTAATAATAATTTCTCATTATTACTATGTAACATAACAAAAAAATTTATTAATATTAAAAGAAGTACAAAGGAACGAAATTCATTTCTCTACAGAGAAAACGAAGCAACGGAAGAAAAATGATCAACTTTACTTTCATGTTGCGTATAGTATTGGCAAACCGACTCCACTATTGGCTTGGAAAATGGGGGTGTATGAGACAATATTTCCAAATATATGCACCACAGTGACGCAGGGATGGTGCGCGGTGAAAATAGGAGAATGTTACTTTATTATTACTACTAATTCAAAAGAGGGTATCAGGCGCTCCTTTTGCCCGGTATTTAGACAACAAAGTGGCCATTATGATGGAGATGAGAATGAACTTCAATAAATATTATTTTTAAAATATTTTAAAAATAATTAGACACATATTAGTCATGCTTATTTACTATTTTGTTTAAAATTTAAATGAATTATAGATATTTACTGCATACTGAATAAAAAATGGAAATTCATTCTCCACACATTCTTTTGTTTTTCTCGGCAAAAAGTAGTAAATAATAACGCTAAATAGTAAAATCTGCTATAACAAAAAAAAAGAAAGAATTTTTTCACTTAAAGAGCTGTTTTTTTTTTAAATACCATAAATTCAGCAGGTTAAGCGTGGCATGATACAATATGCATCATGAGTTTACTAACATAAAAAAAATTCAAAATCTATAGATAATGTTTTTACAACGATGAATAGCAATAAAAAAATAAAATTTTATTTTCTTAAGAATTACTATTTACAAGTTTTGTATAACTAACTATATAGACAAGATACAGAACTGCTATTCTGCTGAGGCCGTGAAAACAAACGGAAGGGAAATCAAGTTTAGATTTTTTGTTCTATTGATAATATGGTATCAAATAAAACTCTGTTTTTGGAAATTTCCTCCTTCGTTTTATATACAGCACACCTATGCGATCAGAGAAAAAGAATTCCGTAGCATCTTACGTCGCAACTGTACCATTGGTTGCTGAGGACGGCTCAAGGAGTCGACACATATCTTGCGTGCTCAAATAGCGCAGTATAATCTTGCAGCAAAGCTCTGGTAGTTGAAATAACCGAACGAGTTGTTGCACTGCTGGCCAGTATATTTTTTGTCGCGCAAGGGCGCGCCGATACTGCATTTTTAAAAGACCTTTGAATGGCATGGTTTCTGCTCGCTCAACTGCCATTCTGATAGTTTCACGGTGTGCGTATCTCATTGTTGGGAAGTCCCGGATTGTCTGTTCATTCAATAACCCACGCTGTAGTGTGTCAAGCTCCGCAAGAAGTTCTTCGCGGTTTTCGACTAGTTCCAAGTTGTCACTTATACAAAGGATAACTTTCAGACCAATGCTGTTCATCAATGAGAGATAACGGGTAAAGATTCTAGAAGTTATGCTAGTGGACGAAATGAAATCATAGGCGCTGTAACCCTCGTTGTCGATAATGTTCACCTCAGCGCCGTTCTGCAGAAGAGCGATTACAGCGATATCGTTGTTGGACAGCGTGGCTATATGTAGTGCAGTTCGTCCTGTGTATTGAAATATTTTTTTACTTAATCGTTAAAGGCTAGGGAATACTACATTACGCATTTTTGTTTTAGGCATGCTTTATTTTCTCCTGCCGCGTATACGATGTTTTTGCCTAGCAAGGCCGAAAATAAAACCTTTGTAATCGGGCGCTAGGAAAACGTGACAAATGCGAATATCGGTAAAAATGTCGTCAAAGAATAGTTTTACTGAAAAATATTCTTTTGGATTCCGATAAAATTTTAATGAGGAAATTCTAAAGAGAAGATAAAAAGAACTCACCCTTTTGGTCTTGATGATCGAGCTCGCAACCCGCATCAAGTAACATGGAAACTGCGTCAAAGTTCGCGAGCCGCATTGCCGACGTATGTTCAACAATGGCTTGCAGAGCGTTCGCACCAATCTCGTCCAGTTTAGTGATATCACGAGCGTTTTCCACAAGCGTATTGAATTGGTTCATTTCGCAGGCCAAAGCCCAGGTACTCTTCCCAGTCACCGGATTGCGTGTAACTGTACGGGCTCCGAGTTTCAAGAGAGTTACAGCGCTGGCAGTTAATTCGTTCTCGAGGCAGAGCTCGAGCACTGTTTTACCCAATGATGTTCGTACATTCAGATACTCGGATTCCCCAAAGCTGCAATCATAAAAGTTTTTCTTGTATTAAAAGATAAAATTAATAATTAAAATAAATACAATCTAATAAAAATTAGTAAAATTTGTATTTACTTATTTTTTTTTCTTTTTTAATATTTGTAATAATAAAATAAATTATAATTTTTCATACAAACCAACTTTGTATGTGGAGACCGTGATAATTGTGTTTTTTACGAAAAAATGTTTAACTTAGGGCCGATATCGGTTCTGACTCGCCAATCAGATTACATTTTTATAGAAAAATGTGCTTCTCAAATTTTTCCAAACCCCGACCCTCTAAAAATTAAAAGCTAATTTATTAAATAATAAAAATAGATACCTGGCAAGTACTGATATTTTCTCAGGCCTTTCGCTTGAAACTTCCTCCGACAGTGCCCTATGGTTACAATAAACTACGCTGTGCAGGGGTGTCATGCCCAGACAGTCCTCCATCCAGATATCAGCCCCGTGGCGCAGGAGTACGCGCATCGTCTCCAGAGAGCCTTCCGACGCGGCGATGTGAAGCGGCGTGTAGCCGTTGACAAAGTGGTCCACAGGTCGATTGATAATGCGTTTATTGCCCCCACGGTCCAGGTATTCTTCGATGGTACGTGCACTGTTGTGCCAGCCGCAGGCCACATGAAAGTGCGATGTCCCAGACAGACGCGTGGGGTTGCTAAGCGAGATCGTTGGGCGGTGCGACAGCAATGTGTCGACAACGCAAGCTTCTAATACAAAAAAGAGGCGACTTGTTTATTTTTATATGAAAATCTGATTTGAAAAATTAATACGTTAACAATTAAGAAAAAGCAATTTCAATATTCAGTGGACACAAAGAAAGATTAATTTACGAAAAAAAATATATAAAATTTTTTCTAATATTACTTGAAATAACTTTCTATTAGACTAATATTAGTATCTTACAAGAAATTTCATAGATCCGAAAGAAGATTACGCACATTGATAATAATATTTATTCTCTCACCCTTGCCGGAATATTGTCGATCTATATCAGCCAAATGTGCCAAATGAAGGGGTGTTGCGCCCTTGAAATTTTTCACGTCAACGTCAGCGCCGTAATCCAGCAATATCCTGATGATTTGTTTTTTCTGCTCTTCGACTTCTGAGGTTTGATCGAACCACCGAACAACCATATGCAGGGGTGTATAACCTGGCCAAATTGGTGAGTCGTCGTGTATCTGAGCGTTCACGTCCACGCCGACTTCTAGGAGATGCTTCACCTC
The DNA here is from genome assembly GCA_035583055.1 of Torymus tubicola. Classification (NCBI taxonomy): domain Eukaryota; kingdom Metazoa; phylum Arthropoda; class Insecta; order Hymenoptera; family Torymidae; genus Torymus; species Torymus tubicola. The sequence goes on along the minus strand of JAWWEQ010041329.1, from coordinate 4,914 downwards.
GTCCATGTATCTCAGATGGCAGGCAACGTGAAGAAGCGTCAATCCGACATCGTCGACGAAGCTGTTACCATGTTGTTCTTTTAGTCGCTCGTAAAAGAGTCCGAGTACAGCCCTATGCTTGTCGGTTGTATGGTGTCTTATACCATTCACGTCCTGTCTCTGTATAGATCGATGCAGTGGACTCAACTTTCCACTTGTTGTCCTGCTGACGAGATCAGCTCCGTGTTGTAACAGTAACTTCGTCACCCAAGGATCAGTATCCTCCCTATCGACGACGAAATACATTGGTGTCCAGCCAACGTGCGTCGACAAATACTGATGATACGTATTTACTTTCAAATTATCATCTGCTTCCTCGTTTCCAAAGCCATCGTCTATGTCATTTTCATTGTTTATAGTTGCATTAATCTCTATGCCATCGAGCTGTAAATATGACTCGACGGTGCATGCAGAGCCGCAGGCGCAAGCTACGTGTAGATGAGATAAGCCGGTTCGCGTTACGGCGTTTATTTTTTTTAAATTTTGATTCGATAACAGTTGATCTACAATAGTACTGGGTGCTTCGACAACGTGCGCAAGATGTATACTTGTCAGGCCGCGAGCATCGTATATCATAGGGTCGGCATCATGTGACAACAGAGTCGTCACGATATCAAAGCCTCCGAGACTCAACAAAATGTGCAGTGGGGTCGAACCGGTTCTAACGAGCGTAGTTTCGTCATTGCTGTTGTACCATACAAAGTCGGCCTTTGTTGTCTCGTTAACATCTGCACCGTGGTGCAAAATCTTCTTGACGTCGTCTAATCGACGAGTGGCACATGCTATGTGCAAATTTGAGACGCCCAATGATTCATTGATACTCAAGAGTCTTTCACCCTTGAATGATTGATGCTCCATAAGCGTAAAAACTAGTTTTTTGTTGCGCAGTTGAAAAGCAAGATGAAGTGGAATCAAACCATTTGCATCAGGAGCCTCGCAGTTAGCATTATATTTCAAACAAACACGAACAGGAGTATTTGTGAAATCGTCACACTGTTGATATTCCCCATTTTCATTTTCGAAGTGACCTTGATCTTCAAACACTACAGCCAAGTGCAGTGGTGTGTAACCAGGCCATAGAGGTGAGTCATATGGGATATAGTCATTGATATCGAGATGTAGGTCTAGAAATGTTATCAGTGTGGAATACTTCTTCATAGCTAGCACGAAATCACAAAGTTTAATACTGTTCGAAAATGACACTTCTTTCAGGCTTTCATGTTGTGACAACATCCAGTGTACATCCCCGTGTTTCAAACATATTTCGAATGGTGTTACGTTTTTTGTATCTCTGAATGTGATATTTGCTCCTCGTGACACGAGCAATTTTCCAATATCCATGTTGAATGTAGCAGCAAAATGTAGAGGCGTGTAGCCCGGACAAAGCGGCGAATCCAAATTAACGACAGCTTCAACATCCTCAACGTGTTTCAGTAACTGTTTGATTATCGACGTATCCATCAAAGTGCATGCGATGTGAAAATGGGACAATCCTATATCGTCTACAGGATTAATAATATTATCGTTAATGCTTTTTTCTAATATTAGCATAATAACGTCATTATTTTCTCTATATGACAACGAAAAATTGTCAAGATTCTCTTTAATCTCTATTCGTCGTTTTATGAGCCAATGCATAGGAGTCCATCCATTGGCATCAGCGACACTTGCGTCAGCACCATGTCTTACTAGATATTCTACGGCGTCATAATTGCAGAACATCGCCGCAAAGTGTAAGGCCGTGAAGCCGGAAAACTCCGGTAAGCTGACAACATCAGTCATCGAGGCTCCATTATTCAGGAAGAATTCGATGGCCGGTACATGGTTCACGATACAAGCTAGGTGAAAATGCGTAATGCCACCGTTGCAGGCTGGATTATTTACGTTGCTTTTGAGGATATGGTACTTCAGTATCACGTCTGCCACATCGTACGACCCAGATGTTTGTGTATTGAACTGTTTCTCAAATGATTCATATCTGATCTTGACTATCATTCGAAGGGCTGTGTGACCATAGTGATTCCGCATGGTGAAATCAGCATCTTGTTCTAGCAAGGCTACTACCATGTAGGTATCTTGTTCCATCACAGCAAAATGTAGGGCTGTAAAACCCGACAGTTCTGGTTGCTGCTCACACATAAAGCTGTTCATCGGAACGGTATAGTTAAGATCGAAGCCCTTTTTACACATAAGTGTGAGGAGCTCAACATCCTGGATACAATTATGACTCTTTTGCAACATATGATAAAATTGGCACAGTCTGATATACTTTTTTGTGTCTGTTGCATCGCCATCGTAAATGTTTGACATCGTTTTACGAGTAGTTAAAATATTTTGTTGAAACGTCGGCTTGTTATCTATTTATAACAAAATAAAAATAATTGTGTGACTATTGGGAATATATATCACAATGATACATAGGTTCAATGCCCCTTTTCACTTCCTGTATCATATTTGAATCAAATTAATAAATACATTTACGTTTCGTTTTTACACGTAGATACTGATATTTACATAACAATTTATATTGATTATCAATGCTTACCTTATAAAACAAAAAAAATCGGTTGAACTAATTTTTTTCATGGGTAAAATAACAGTATACAACAAACTAAAAGAAAAAAAACATTCATTTAAAAAATGGAGTTTTTGAGAAAAATGCTTTTTTTTAAAAAGTGCAATTTTTCATAAAAATTACATTCCTCAATTTTATTTTTATCCAAATATGATGCACGAATCGAAAGAGAACGTTAAAATGACAATAAATAAGAAATGGTTAAAATTATAAAATAGAAAATAAGTACGCTTGAATGTTGTCTGATTGCTTATACATTTCCAAGGAAGTAATATTTTTAAACGAATCGAAGTTTAAATTATAGCCAATGCTGCTAATTTTTTGGTTAATTTATCTATAATTATTCTGACACCTTTAGCTATCGACTGATTTAGATCTTCACGAACATTTATCTCCTCTATATTGATACATATAGATATTTATTTTTGAATCCATTGGGAAAAAATCCTAAAACAGGGGTTAAGTATTTGGGGCATAAAGTACCATCTTCAAGTTTCAGTCATATTCATGGATTTGAGATTTGATGACCTACAGATGAAAAAATTTCTTTGTGAGTAAAAGGCGTATAGCTTATTCAAAAGCGTGAAACGGTAGCAGTTTGAAGGTAACTTGAAGAACAAAGATAAGATTCGATAAAAAATGTTGAACATTGTAACTAAAATAATTTTAACGTAATCGGAAAATGAAAAAATACGTGTTAAGTTGTTTTAAAAAGAGAATTTTCTGCCCTCCGACCGGAAAACGCCAACTTCCTGGCCGCTGCGCGAAACGAAGTTGCCGCTTTCCAGTACCGCTGAGCAGAAAAATAGTATACAGACCATGGCCAGTAAAAAAGAAAGTCTCAGATCATATGTAATTGTCGGCGGAGGCGAAGCCGACAATTACATGTGATCTGAGACATTTCTTATTTTTCTGGCCTTGTCTCGTAATATACGATTTTTTTTAAAGTTAAATGATAACAATAGATCTATTTTTTACAATGTCAAAGTTGGGATTCCAGGTACACTCATATAATTATTATAAAAAAGTAGAAGTTTAAAGAAAAAAGACATAAATTTTTTATTACTAAGCTAAATTCGGATACGTTTCACGCATACTATTTTCTTTTTAAAAATTAGATAATTCTTACAAATAAAAAGATACAATTTATTCCTATTCAATTTGGTTTAAAATAATTTAAACCCAAATCAAATTAGACCAATCAAAATTAACCTGTAAAATACTTTATAACATCCGGCGATCTGGCTTTCTTTTATTTCAAGAGTGAATACAGAAGGAAGTGGAAAATGCAGAGAATTCTGAGCATCCAGAGCATATGCATTCTAATATAAAATTTCAAGTTTATTTGTACGAGACAGTAATAAAGTCTTACCAGTATATAACACTAACTAAAATACATTTTACTGGATGATTAGTTGATAGAAAATAGCAATGAAAATTCAATAGAAGATTATAAAATCAGACGCAAATAAAAGAAGAGTACAGAAAATTGGAGAACATGGTCAATTTTTCCTCGCGATATATAAGTAACAGATATAGAACAAAACTGATAAACTGTACTGTATCTTACCCCGCCCGCGGCATTTATCACCAAGTAATTGACCAATATGGTCGATATATAAAAAACAAAGATTGTGCATTTAAACAAATTGGATCCTTCTTTTTTTCTTTTGTAATATAAATAGTTTAAAAATTTTAATCAAATTTCTTTGCAGTGCAAAATGTAACAAAACGCTCCTAATGATCATTTCTCGACAATTTTGAAAAAAGTGATATTGGAGTCAAATATCAATTTCTACATCAAATTTTATATTAGTTAAATTCAGCTTTAAGTGTATTCAAATTGAATATTGCAGTCATTCAGTAAGTTCCGCATAAAATTAAGTAAGAATATATGTGGTTTCCCGGAATAACCATATGACAAATTTTTGAAAATCGATTTTATATAATTTTCTGCACTTTTGAATAGTCCTCTATCATGTAATCAACAAAAATTGATAAGGTACATTCCTTTTCTCGAATAAGCAAAAAGAAAAACAGTATAACTGCATTTTCCCGGAATTTACTCCATATATCTGCACTGTTTTCATTCAATGTTAAGACTCGGAATTCAAGACTCAGAAAAGTAATTACATTGGTATCTCGCTAAGTTTGTGAACATTTGCGACGAATTTAGGTTATTAAAAATTTAAAAAATATGAATAAAACATTACTGCAGGAAATACAATATAAGTTCCATTGAGACTTGAAAGTCCATATATATATATATATATATATATATATATATATATATATATAAA
>JAWWEQ010041318.1:0-18202 GCA_035583055.1 Torymus tubicola | reverse complement strand
AAAATCTTGGGTGCCCATTTCAATGTATATCATCGCGCGGTCACTCCTTAAGGCTCTTTCTATACTTGCCTTCGGAGTGCTCCCGCGCTCCTTGATCATAATAAGGGTTTAATAATGATAAATCAGTAGTATTGTAAAAATGTATTATGAATCATTTTTATTTTTTTAATAATTCAATGATTTAAATGAAACAATAGATTTTGATGGTAATTGCTGTCATATTCTTGAAATTTTGCAATATAAAACTTTTTCTTGTCGGTTACCAAACGCAGAGGCAGCAAAACACCGCTGTGCTTGTAGGCTCCATCGAGACCTAAAAAAATACAAAAAGATTCATATTATATAGTTATTTTTCTATTATTTATAAATAGTTTAATATCTATAGAATGTTACAAAATATAGGATTTTGGACACATTGTTCTAATTATAATAGTTTGTAAAAGTTTTAACCATTTTTAGTAGTTTTAAACAGTTTCAAACTGTTTCATATAATTTTAAATTTGATATCAAGTAAAATTCCCAGTAGAAAACAGCGACCGTGTCTATAATACTTTGATATTTTATATATTTCAGAAAAATTTAATAATTACTAAATTATTATTATTAATAATATCAATTAATAATTAATAATTGTTCAATAGCCATATTATTCTATTCGTAATTATCAATGAATAATTAATTATATTAGTAAATACTTATAGTTTTTCTTTTTATTTAATTGTTAATTACTAATATATAACTCTTGTTGTATTAATAATAATAATTAATAAATATTTAGTAGTTATTAAATAATCTAATAACTATTATTAACTGTTAAAAAGGTTAGAAACACTTATAAACAATCAGTAATGTTCAAAATCCTACATTTTATAACTTTTTGAACAGTTTAGAACTCTTTTTAACAGTTTTAAACTTTTCTGAACAAACATATTTCCGTTAGTGTAATTTATTACTGTATGCACCGCTTCGACCATGTGTTTACGAATTATCACTCTTACACTGCACTACTACCAAATATATTATTTTTAATATTATTTTTAATAATTATAAAAACTCTAATCATAAGTTACAAAAATGAAATTTTATTTTCAATAGTACATTACGATACGTGTGACCTAGGTAGCACTTTTTTACACCGCGGGAAGTTAGGGCCCGAGCGTAGCGAGGGTCCTAATTACGCCGTGCAAAGTGCTCTCTAGGTCACAAGTATCGTATACGATTTTATAGCACTGCCTACCTAAGCCCGCTGTCACGCCTATCCGTGCCCTAAGCGGTCCTTTTTTGCACCGTGAGGTTAGCGCACGAGCGCAGCGAGTACTACCTAGGTCACGGATAGGCGTGACCTAAGTGCGGGCTTAGGTCACACAGCGCTATAAAATAAAATTTTATACGTTCATGTACAGGCAGTGTATGTCAATATTGTTTAATAAAAATAATTATTAAAAACTATAAATATTAATTGCAGAAATAAAATTCTACATTTTCATGATTTTTTATATTTAATTCTACAGTATATTATTAAATAGTACTTACTTCGATGTCTGCGACCAAGCGGAGGATCGCGCCGTTATCAGCGGCGACTCGTGCCAAAAATATCGTGCCCGTTTCTCTCTCTCTCTCTGTCTCTCTATCTCTGTCACTCTGTCATATGGTACAAAGACACAACGCCATGTCACTACGTCTTGAGCTGCGTGCGCATTACAGCGTAACGTTTCAATGGATTTTTTATAGAGGGATTATAAAAGAATACTCTCAGGACAAATTCGGCTTACTTGGGGAGTTCATAAGAACACTTGTGAACTCTTTTTAAATTCTTTATGAACTTTCGGTGCTATCTGGGTATATTTTGTTTCGTTGTTTTCACCCCGTGTAATTTCGGTATTTTGTATATATATAGGTAGGGCAATAGGTGCCTGTCCTTTTACGGAGATTCCTGCACGATATGGTAAAAGGTTTACATAACTTTTTTGTCCAGAATAAGATCTTTTTTGATATTCATTATTCGAACTTTTCTGGTGCCTAGCATTGAATAATTTCTTTGCCATTTGTGATGTATGATTTTCGATTAAATTCTGTCTTGTTAGAACATCTAAGCCAAAGTATTTTGATAATACATCTTTTTCGAATGCTCGCAATACAGAGTTTTTCATATCTGGTATGCGTTTTCATTTTCAATTCCGAATATAGAAGCAATAATTTTAAGGGAATTGCCACTACGCATCTTAAATAAAAAAATTATTATTGCTTGTGATACAGTTCTTATATCAGAATTTTTTAAAGAAGTTAAAACACTTGTAATTCATTAATTTGTTCCCAGGACAGGCGAGTAAAGGTTAATAATTTTTCCTCCGAAAAATTAAATTCACATATTTTATTAAGTAAGGTCTGAGATGATTTTATTGATAATTGATTAAATAACTGTATTAATTCACTAATTTTTAATTGACTTGCTGTTGAAAATATCTTTATATTATTTAGTTCATCTTCATGGAATTTTTTTTTAATTAAATGGGATTTACAACAACAATTCTCTACTGGAATATATACATTTGTGTATATACTTGCACTCTAGCTTCTAAAGGAACACGTGCTAAAATAGATTTCTTTAAAAATCCACAAATAAAGCAATAATCGTGTGTTGCCACTACGGGACTGAAGGGCTTTTGAATATCCTGATCATTTGTCGAAACTGAATGTTCTTCTACGGAAAGGATAGCTGTAGAAACATATATGTTTCCATATGATGTAGACTGTTGGGATGAGTGAGTTCGAGGACTTTCAATTTTTACTTTATACATTTTTATTTTACACAAGTTACATATTACATCTCCTATTTCTACTTTTTCATTTACACACATACTATGAATTTTCATTAACTCATTTTCCGTATCAATTGTTTTTATTTTTATATCTAGTCTTTCCTCTAACCAAATTAATGTTACATACAGCACAATACATAATAAATAAAAATTATTAAAAAATAAATTAATTTGAAAAACAAACTGCATCTGTTCAACAATTTTAAGTATTCAACAATTTTTCTATTAAAATTACTTTCAACTTTATAGAATTTTTTGTTCAACTGTCATCGCATTTAAAATTGTTGCTCTCTTAGAATTCGTACTACAATATAAAACAATTACAAATAATAAAGAAAACTGTTATTGAAGATGAAATAAGAATAAATGTTAAAGTATTACCTAAACTCTAAGTACTTAAATGAATACTATTTTAGTTTCAATATTTTTAAAAGCAACAGGTCATCTATAATTCAGTATATACCTAAAACAATATTTTACTATTACTTTAGTAACTAACAACTTGTCGAATTTATGGTTTTCTAAGTGACTGAATTATTTTAACAAAAAATTATTCTACCTATTCTTTGAATTACTTTTTTTTTAAAACATATGGTTATTTCAGTCACAAATCAAAATAAGATTTTCACCTTATCAAGAATGTGAGAATAACGGTTAAAATAAATATCGTAAGTAAATAATATAAACGTGAAATACGTATATGAAACAAAGTACGTCGTTAATTTAATAATAACATGTTTGTGTGACTCTGTCATAATTTGAATGCAAATAAGTCAAAAATATGTTAACCCTTTAACTGCAATCGATCATATATGTACGAAAAAAGTCGTGCCAAATCTGGCAATGGATCATATATATACATATTTAACTAGACTTTTTATTTACGGCTACCAGTTTTGTCACGAAAAGTTGTAAAAGCCATACCAGTAAAGTGGTTAAAGTACATTAGAACCTTTAGCTTTATTGCATTTTAAGACAAATCATATATCGTCACGCAGTACGAAGATAAGCTAATTTCGCTCAAAAAGAGTCAACAATATGCCAATTCTTTTTTTTTTGGCTTTTTTCACCGGACTGTTCAAAGTCGGCTTTTCGTACTGAGAGACGACGTTGAAAAACAGTTATAATAATATTACTTTTATTGCTCGCTGTTCATAAACAACAGTTACTTGCAATAATTTAAGGTTAATAGCATTAATAATTCGCCTAAATTTTTTAAGGTAAAAATTACAAAAGAAAGTTTTGTTTTTTATTGAGGTCATATGCTCTGTTGAAATGAAAAAAAATATATGGCTCGTTCCAGTACTTTCTTAAAAAACCTGTGGGGGTCTATTTTTTTATTTGGCCCAAATTAAAATATGTCATTGTACTCCTAAAAATATCAGTGTCTGACAATTTTTAGCTCTTAAAAAATGTTTAAACCAAAGTTATAAACATAAAGAGGTTTAAAAAAAGCTCTTTTTTAGTCACTTGCGGCCTGTTTTCAAAAATTCGCCAAAAATAGGTTTTTTATTTTTTTTTCAATTCTTAAAATGGGGTCTTATTCGTCTTTTCAAGGCCTTTTCAACGCATATAATACATATGTATATTTATTTAAAAATAATTATTCTACAGTTTCCTAAATGCCGTATATTTTTTACGATTTTTGACTGTCTTCAAACAGCTATAAAATCAACAATAAAAGCATATAAACAATTAGACGGTTGGAAAGTGAAAAGATCTATCGTCTTCTTTTTTTAAAAGTTCAAACGGATTTTTAGTGCCAAAGATATAAGGCTTCAAACATTACGAAATTTTAGAAAATTGCGATTTTTTGCTATATTCAAAAGCTAGTAGAAAAAATACATATTGTTTTTCTTTATGAAAACACTGTTAAAAGGTTGATTTTTATGTATAGAAAACGACCATCTAGTTATTAGACCACTTATTGAATTTTATGATTTTTTTTGCTTGTAAATATTCTCTATTTTAGCTATTTTTGGCGTATTGTGATGGGATTTTAGACAACTCCTGCTGCAATTAGTGTACCTTTATATTACTGGTAAACTACTATAATGATAACATTTAATTCAGTGACTACGATGAAATGTAATTGTTTCATAACAAAATATATTTTAATATTTCATTCATTTTATTTTGAGATATTTACAATAATCGATTGTTCATCAATAGTGAAATATTTTATCCGCATTTTGTTTGAATCATGAGGTTCAAAATAGTGATATTCTCGCGTATGAGGAATAATTTTAGCAGCAGCAAATCTTTTACGCAGTTTTCGCTGCCGTGCCTCGACATCTTTATTTTGTACAAAAATGAACCTAGAAAATATTTGCATTTTGCAGTTACAATTGAATATACTTCCTACATTTTGTAAAATGGATGATATAACTTAAGCCTTATATGATTATTATAAGGATTTAACTGATGTCAGAGCTTTTCTCATTTAAAAAGTCAAACATTTCTTTTGGAGTTTGTATTTGATTATTCAAAGTTCTTTGCAATGATGCTCTTCTTGTTTCGTGCTTTGCAACTGCACTGGGATTCAACTTTTAGTTGAAAATCTTCGTCGTTAAAACACAAATTAATAAAGTGGTTTCTGTAATGAATAAAGGAGAATTGAATTAAACAATTAATTAATATTTTTGTTGAGCAGAAAAAATAAAACACAGTTATTTTTATACTGAGTAGGTAATCCATCTGTGTAGTATGATACATTTTTTATCCAAGGAAAATCAGATTTTATTATATTTAACACATTTTCCAGAAAAATATGAACGGTCGAAGCCGTTTACTTTGTCGTGTCAAAAATTATACAAAAGCTTTGTAATTTTATTTCATTTTCTATTTGATCCTTGTAATAAACTATTGAATGAACAACGGCAGATTTATTAGAAATAAAATCCCTGCGTGGAATTTTGAACAATAAATCCATATTTTTCTGCAAAATCCATTTGGATAATACATGAATCTTGTTTTAAATTATTTTTCATATGAAATAAAGAATTTTTTTGACATTGAGTTATGAAGTGATGTTTAGACAATTCCCAAATTTCATCAATGAGTTTTTTCAGAAAGATATCAAATGGCTCTTCTATTTATTTCAGAAGGGTTACACTTGCAAAGCTCTCTGAGGTTCATTTGCTTTCCTGAACCCAATTTTTGTAAACTATTATGTCTGTTGGCTTATTTCCTAGATTTATAATTTTGTGTATTGAGTCTTTTGTAGGACATTTGTTACATCTTCCCAACATACAATTTGTATTATCTATAGAGCAAACACTTTTTTCAATCAAATCTCTGTATTGATAATTTATTTTCAAAGCACTCAATTTTAACTTAATATTCTTTTTCTTTCGTTTCAAGTTTTTCCATCAGATGCTTCTACTCTTACGTACTCATTCATACCAGCACACATTCTACTGTTGCGATCATCTAAGTAGTAGTTGACTATTGATTCTCTTACATTTTCTGGTATACGAAAGTATTCTTTTCTTGTTTGTTTAGCTAGGACACCTGCATAAAATTATAATTTAGTAAGATTTTTTAAGTTTAACATAAACATAATAGTACTTTAATAACGTACTTTGTATAGATAAAAAAGAAAATATTGAAATTTATTAAGACGGTTAAACTCTTTTAATGTTTAAGGGATCAGACACCTGTAAAATGAAAAAAATTTATTTTCTTATTACATTTTTCGCTAAAAAGCACTTGTAGAATATGTTTTAATTTGTTTTAATGCGGTCTTACACATATAAATTTGGAAAAAATCAATATTTTTTTTATTTGGTTTTTCGATTCTATATATTATTCTAAACATCTAAAAAAAGTTTGAGTGACATATTTGAAAAATTACCGAAGATTTAAGAAAAAACATCAATAAACTTCTGTAGAAATGTGTCACCAGTTTCTACCAATTTGGGTCTTATCACGCAAACGTACGGTTAAAGAAAAGAAACTTAATATTTTAATATGTTAATTTAAAATTTATAAAAATAATTTTTAGGTATTTTATATTACTATTGACTAAAGAGTTGTATGTATATTGCTATAAAATCTGAAGTTTATTTACATTTTTTTATTATTTGATTTAATAATTTAATTATCGATGTAATGGCAGGCGTGAAGTAATATCGCGCGAATATAATACCTTCGTAGCGCGCATATACAAGGCAAGGTAGCACCGAGGCCGTGCCTGTAAACACGCGCGAAGGCAAACATCGGCAACCTTGGCGAGGGCCGCGACTGCCGATGCGTGCTCGCAGGAGAGCTTTTCAAGTTAGTTTTTCGGCAACTTCCTTGCTGCGCGCAGCGAAAGAGAAAGTTAAAGTAAATTAGTGCGAGATAGAGAGAGAGGGAGTGGTGCGCAGGGACGTGGTGCATCGGAGGATACACAGAAGTGTATCCACTGTGAGTACATCATGAGAGCAAATGTGTTCGGCGGAGCTGCGGAGCGAGCCGCCGTATAGCCCGGAATACGAGGAAGAGAGGGACAGACAAAGAACGTCACCTCAACCCGGAGCAGCAAGCGGTAAGTCCTGGTCAGGCTATAAGCGGATAGCGCGAGCGAGCCCGACGGACGCCGATCGTCCGACGGCTAACGTCCGAGCGAGGCCAGCTGAGGCGCGCGCGAGTATCGACCGTACAAAAGTGAAACGCACATGAGGGCGCGTGCTGTTGCGTGGGCGCACCACCCGTATGTAGAGGATCGTACCCTGAACGATTGTTAATATTTTCTGCCGTGAAGGCTCATTGTTTTAATAAAGTGTCATTTAATATTACTATCGAGTCAGTGTTTTTCTTCTCTATTATTCCGCGAGTCAGATCCCTCCTCTCTTCCGCGCGAGATTTCCCCTTAGTGTGTCGGCGAGTCGAACCCCGCCGCCGCCGCGGGCGTATCGTATAAGAGACGGCGCGCATACCTGGATAACCGGGAGAACACGCTTCCGAGAGAGCCGCAGAGAAGAAGCCGCGCGTTGTGTACGGGCACAGCGGCCGACGGATAAGCAACGGCCGTCGGATCGCGAGTAGTGTCGCCGTGGGTCGGCACGCACCAGTGCTCGCTGTTTCCGGATTTCTGCTGCGCCGTTCATCGACAGTTTCGCTTTGACTTGACGCGGAAAATATAGGTAGCCATGATAAAAAAGCCCGTTACATAGATTAAAACTTTTTTTGGGTCTCATTTTATCATAAATTCATAGAATATTTCTTCTAAATAGAAATTTTTTTCATGTCATTTTATAACATATATTTATATATTTATTCATCAGAAAATTTTAAAGGTGTCTGACTCCCTTAACATATGAAATTTTAAAATTACCTTTGTTCGTTTTTAATTTCTGAGCTGCAGTCCACATATCGCGAGAACAATTAAAAAAATATTGTTTTACTGCAGAATATGTCCAATTTTCAGGTAACAAAGTTAAAATATGAATTTTGGCACTTTTTGTAGTCTCTTTATTATATTTAGATAAAATGTTGTTGATTATGTTTTGTAAGGAATCAGATTCGTTTTTTAACTTTCTTAGATTTTTGGAACATGGTAACTCAATTTTTAGAGTGTTAGTCCATGGCATTTGACATAATGTCAATAGTTTCTTCCAACACATCAATTGCTTTGTTTGACAAATACGATTTATTCTTGACTGTTTTGTCTATTAGTGGAATTCCCGAAGCTATAAATTTCGAGTCAAGATTTTTTTCCATTTGATTCTTAGTATAAAATTCTGAGGCTGATGAACTTACTGACTGTGAGTAGCTTTCATTTTTCTGTTCATTCGATACTTCAAAACCCTTTTCATACTCGACGTAGATGCAGATGTAGATGGTTGATCATGTTTTACACTAATTAATATTTTCTTCATAATGGAGTCATAGAGCAGATTTTTTGGACCACAGTTAAGTTTGACATTACAAGCAGACAAATACTTTTTACAAGCTTGTGTGTCTTATTTTATCAAATTATTATCAATTTCTTCTTAATATTAGTCATGCAGTTATCAGAAACTTTTTGGCCCGGAATCAATGTAAATTCAACATTTTCTTTTTCCACATCATCACACAGTTGTGATTCTAAAACTTTCAATCGTTTATCAATTTTTCTATCATGTTTTTGAAAAGGATCGCAACAACATAACTGAAAACGTGAATAGTCTATGGTATACTTCCTTAAGTGAAAATCACAAATAACCTCCTCTTCGTTTTTCTTAAAGCCAACAATTCTTTTAGCCAAAATATTACAATCATTCTTACTGAGGTCAATCACTTTGTGATGAATGTTTTGAGCATTTAAAAATGTAACATTACACCTTTCATTACAAAGTTTACCAATGCTGCTTACAATATAAGACTGATGTGCCATAACGATATTATTAAAAACTGACAAATAAATTAAATTATTCTTATTCCTTTGACCAACGAATATAAACGCTTATAAGAGCGTACTCCTTAAGAAACTTTTGGCCGAAGCATTTGGGTAACAAGCCGATTAGTTCTGTTACCCAACCGCAAGGCGGCGCCAACTGCCGCTGAATATAGATATATAGATATATACATACCTGTATAAGACCTTACAGCATATAATGCATAGAAATAGTACAAAAAATTAAAATCAGTGGGAAATTTTAATTTTTGAAAACTTAATTTTTCTCCGTACAGATAATACGCCAAAAATAGCCAAAATAGACAATATTTACAAGCTCCGAAAAAAAATCATAAAATTCAATAAGTGGTCTAATAACTAGATGGTCGTTTTCTATACATAAAAATCAACCTTTTAACAGTGTTTTCATAAAGAAAAAAAAATATGTATTTTTTCTACTAGCTTTTGAATATAGCAAAAAATCGAAATTTTCTAAAATTTCGTAATGTTTGAAGCCTTATATCTTTGGTACCAAAAATCCGTTTGAACTTTAAAAAAAAAAAGAAGGTAGATCTTTTCACGTACTTTCCAATCGTCTAATTATTTATATGCTTTTATTGTCGATTTTATAGCTGTTTGAAGACAGTCAAAAATCGTAAAAAATATACGGCATTTAGGAAACTGTAGAATAATTATTTTTAAATAAAAGTACATATGTATTATATGCGTTAAAAAGACCTTGAAAAGCCGAATACAACCCCGTTTTAAGAATTGAAAAAAAAACCCATTTTTGGCAAATTTTTGAAAATAGGCCGAAAATGACGATAAAAGAGCTTTTTTAAACCTCTTTATGTTTATGATTTTGGTTTAAAAATTTTTTAAGAGCTAAAAATTGGTAGACAATTATATTTTTAAAATAACATATTTCAATTTGGGCCAAATAAAAAAATAGGCCCCCACAGTTTTTTTTTTAAAAAGTACTGGAACGAGTCATATACATTTTAACTCAGCCAAGTATTTGGCTCGAAGAAATACTGGAAATCGACGAAAAATCGAGTTTTTAATTTTTTTTAATAATGTTTAGCTACTTCGAAAAATCTTAAATAATTCAGAGGACTTCTCTGAATGAAAATAAATCATGGAAATGTATTTGTGAGCCGCCGTTGGGGTTTTATAGAACTTAAAGCCTAAAAATCGACGAAATATCAAGTTTTTAATATTTTGAATCATGTTTCGCTATTTCAAAAAATCTGAATTAATTTACAGGACTTTTTTGAATGAAAATAAATAATGTCTGTGTATTTTTGAAGCTCTTTTTGGTGTTTTATAGAATTTGATAAATGTGAAAATCGATGAAAAATCGGATTTTTAATTTTTTTAATCATGTTCCGATATTTTAAAAAATCTGAAAAAAATTTGGGGCACTGTTTTAGTTAATAACAAACTAAGAAATTTTTTTTTTTTATAAAAAATAGGAAAACTGACGGTTTTATGACGATTTTAAGCTTAAATTATTTTTTTTCTCGTATTTGGCGGATAAGTTCGATATGTATTACAAGCGCAGTTTGAAAGAAAATCAAAAGGCGTATTTAATAAAATTTGTTCCAAAGTGGTGTCATTCCAAAAAGTATTAAAAAAATTGAATTAAAATTTTAAAACCGCTGTAACTTTTTTAATTTTCGGCCAAAAAAAATGAGACTGAGTCCGTTAGATGCGTATTAAAAAATCTTTCGATTAATAAAAAATGATCTCGATTGGCATAAATTTCGCGAGGTTATTGCAAAAAGTTTGAAAAACGAAAAATTTTGTTTTCAGACTCATTTTTGAGGTTAGGGGGCCGACAATTAGCAGAATTTGATATATTTTCAACACCGCTTTAAGTTAGAACAGCTACGGTATGAATTCATGAGAGGTCCATTTTGACCTGCAACCAGGCTATAGCCTTTAACCTTTAGAGGACGGGAAAATTTTGGTTCAAATCGACCTTTTAATTTACCCGAAATGTATGCATAATTTTATCGGATTAGTCGGTAGAAGTTCCCAACCTGGTAGGTGGTCGAAATATCGACCACCCCCGTCCTCTAAAGGTTAATAACAATACGATATTCCTAATGCATTAAATATGAAAATCTATATAGAATCCATTTAGAAAACATAATCAAATCTTTATACATATAAATCTTGAATGTCATAAAGGAATTTATGGCAATATACGTGGAATCGAGTTCAACAGTTTTGAAAAATGATCGTGTTTAAAAATTTATATAAATTTCCTTGTAGTTTGACATGCATTGATCCACTTTTACTGAATAGCGAAGTAATAACGCTCGATTTATACTTTAGGTGTGGGGTTCAAAATACTGCAACTATAATAAACTATTCACATGAAAAATCTAATGTTTGAAAAATTCAGCGCAGAATACTAGTCAATATTCCAAACCGAAATTTGATCATGGATCGGCAAAAGTTAATACTTATGAAAGAATGACGAAGTGAATACATGAAGAATAATGTTCTATGAATATCAAAGAGCACAAGAGCACTACAAAGCCAAATTATAGAAAAAGTCTAGGAGTCCGAGATCTTTTAGTTTGTTTAGGTATGAATGTGTCACTTTTGTATTATTGATAACTTGATTATACAGAAAGTACTTTAATATTGAAAAATGCAAAAGTTTTCTTCGCTTCCTTCGTCACTTTGTACAGGCACGGACACGAACACACACGCGCACATGCACATACACCTGTGTTGAGTTGCTAGTCTCGCATCAGGCATTTCTCAGGTGGCGGATAGGCGAAAGATCATCAGATATGAAGGGCACTGGGGAAATAAAATATTCAAGATCGACCAAAATTAGCTAGGGAAAGGCACTTCGAAAAGTAAACCAAATATAGACGTAGTGCATGAGGGATACACATTACCCTAAGTGAGTGACCGCAATAGAGGGTTAATCCTACCACCGACTTCGATCGGGTGAAAGCCCCGGTGGTCAGTGCAGGCTTCACAGATTTTGGGAGGCGCCACATACACTATACAATCAATAAAACTGATGCAACAGAAGATGAAAAACTCTTTGAGGTGGAGAACTTGGTCTCTGTAGTGTTTAAAATCCAAGTGCAGATAACATGATTTGCTGGAACAAGGAATTCAGTTTCCTTTAAAGGCATATTGACGCCTTGATTGTCTACATCGCGCCAAAGAGCAATAGAAGAAGAAACTAGACAGCAGTTTCGTGGAAATGACCACCGCACTCAAAAAGGCAAATGAGCAGTAAACCTCTCCATTTCTTGCAAACGGCACAGGTGACCCAAAGATGCGGGCTCAAAGTGACGAGGTTAGCGGTAACCCCGGTAAACGGAAGATCTGTCAGACAGTCAAGCATGAAAGAAGATTCTTGATTTTCCTCTGTGCTGGAAGAAGAAAAAGTCAATAATGAACTGCTTGCCACCATTAGATATCCTGAATGACTAAAGGTAGAGACAAAATGATAAAAAAGAGGGAAAACAAAGAAAGAAAAAGACCCAAAATGAGGGGACAAACTAAGCAGCGAAGCAGGCATCTGTGCCCATGTGTTCTTGTCATCAAACGATCAGAAGGAAAGACGTATGTTGATGTCATTAGCAGGGTCATAAAACATCCTGTCCAGAAAGTAGACCTGACAGTGTCAGGAGTGCGCAAGAATTTATCTGGCAGGCTCTTTATCCTAAACATGGATAAACAGGGCATAGCCACACAAATTTGTGAGAAGATCAACACCGTTCTCGGTAAAGATGCAACCATTAATGCTTGAATCCAGCAAATACCATTGGAGATAACCTGTTTAAATGGAACGACCACAAAGGAGGAAGTTTGCAAAGCAGTGAGAAGGGAACTTGTCAGCGGTCATAGGTCCCAGATACAGGACGGAAGTCACATGACGACATGTAGACAGCACTGCTGAGGCTACCAGCGGAGGCAGCAAAGAAGCTCCTCACGAAGCGACTTGTGCTCTTGTATAATGGAGGAAAAGCAAATATATGAATAACGGAAAAGTAATAAAGAGAATAAGAGTAACTAAAGGAGATCATAAGGCAGGATAGCCTCCAACATGGCAAGATAAGTGGGACGCTGAGAACGTGAGATGAACACCTCATCTCATCCCTCAGGTGGATAACTGGGTGAACAGTAAACACGGGGAAGTCAACTATTGCCTGACTCAGATGCTCTCCAACCAGTGGTGCTTTCGAACATACCTTCATCGATTCAAGCACGATGAATCACCCGAATATCCAGCCGGGTGCAGGGTACCAGAGAACGCGGAACAAGTATTCTTCTGGTCCCGCACATTTTGGAGGGAGAAAGCAATTGAAGAAGCTGCTAGAATCATCACTTACTCAAAAACTGTCGTGGAATTGATGTTAAAGACGGAGGAAAACCGTATTGTGATCAGTAGTTTCGTCACAGCTATCATGGTGAAGCTGCGAGAAGGAACGTAGAAAAATGAGGAGACTAACAATAACGGTTCGGCGTTAATAAAGATAAAAAGAACGTAAAGGAACCACCTCTTGCATAAAAAAACACAAACACACTGCCGTTTGTAACAGGAGGAGAATTTAATGTTTCGGCGACAGAATGGAAACGCGAGAAAACGAATGACCACGAGTGCTTACTACTTAAGGCCTTTGCGATATTAGAACTAGAAACTGCTATCATAGAGACGGTGCCAACTTACGCTAAAAGAGAAACATCGTTCACAGTACAGGTGACCTTTGCAGTAATACGTAAAGAGTGTTTTCGTGCTAGGAAACTTTATCAAAGAGCAGTTCGTGAACCCCTGTATGAAGAGTTAACGGCTAGCTAGCGGTTTTACGTCAGATGAGCTTAATCAGCACTTTCCTACCGTATCAGTCTCGTCGTAGAACATTAAAGAGGATTACAAGAATGTTTTAGATCCTACATATTCTGAAGGTTTCAAGTTTAAGAAGGTTCGATTAGCAGACGTTGTTCTTGCAGCCTCTGATTTCTTGTCTCAGGCTCCTGGCAAAGATGGCACACCTGAAAACGTTGTAGATTTGCTAAAGCTCTCCTCATAATCCGGGAAAATCTTGTACAACTATTCAACTGCTCATTTGCGCAGGACGTTTACCGGACCTATGGAAGAAGGCACGCATAAAGCCTTTAAAAAAGTGCTCAGCACCTAATAGCGTATCCGAATTTAGGCCTACTTCGATTTTATGCTTCCTTCCAAAGATTTTAGAAAAATAAGCTTTGGAACAGATACAAGAGTTTTTAATGACTAATAAAATCCTTGATCAGCTGCAGACGAGATTCAAAAAACATCATTCGACTCAGACGGCGTTACTCAAGCTCTCGACTTTTTGAAAGGCTTAGAGTGATGGGATTTTTAAAGTCGCTCTTCTGTGGATTTTCTCATATATTTCAGGAAGAAAACAAAGTGTAATGTTACTTGGTTTGTGTATCTGAGGGCTTAATTATTCCGACCTCTAACTATTGCGTAATCTGTCGCTGCATCTCCTTCTTTATTGCAGGGAAATGGCGATGTCTCTTTACTCCGACGGGCGTGTCGGTCGTTAGCACCACCTTGTATGTAACTAGATGGATGGCCCTCAACTTTTCAACTGATAGACCGAAAATCTCGGGCGTTCTCGAATTAGTTCCTTCAAGAGCGTTATTTCCTCCGCATCTAAGTCGTACAGTCCAAAGTAACGACGGGAACCGCGGTTCTCACGGGCTCGTCGCTTATGTTGTAACACAGGTCGTATGCTTTGCCTTTTTCATTTTTTGCTACGAAATTTCCGAACAACAGTTTAGGTTCCAAGTCCTGCAATGGAACAAAACCAACCTTTATTCTATATCTTGAACTCCAGCGTAAATTACTTGCCTTCTGCGTGGGGGAATTATGTCTATTTCTGATAAATAAAAATGAAGCCCAGTGCTGATAATTTCGTCAAATGGGCCCTTTTTCTTGAGATATGGGTAATTTAATCGCAAATATCCTGTATTTCGTTAAATCCTATTTGCAAATATCAAATATACTTAAATCGGAATATTTCATCCGGTAGTTTCCACATTAATCTTATTTCAGTTAACACAGATTAGTCGATTATATACTATTCTAGTTTTCATACATAAAAAAATATGAAAGTCAAATGTTTAAAAACAACTGAATCTTTAGTATAATAGGATCATATCAGCTTTATGAAAATTTAACTTAGTTGTTAAATCGTATAAGCAATCGTATAATCATATTTTAAATACAAAAAATGTCAGTCCAATTTAATCCTATGAATCCTTAATAGGGTGACTTTTTCCAAATCGGTAATTCTATTTATTCCTATTTACTTTAAATCGGACTCAAATATGATTTAATCATTTTTTCTGACTAGGGTCTTCTATTGCGTGTCACATTGCAAATATTTATGATAAGAAAACGAGCAAAAGAGATTATAAAAGTAGACAGTAAGAGCTAAAATTTAAGCAGAGATTCGTTAAAAAATATTAATTTTTCAGAAAGTTACATGCAATTAAAGATAGCGAACGAAAATGATTAAAAATACGATCCATTTAATCGATCAAAATGAAGACAAATTTTTAACCATTTTCGTTCGCTATCGTTAATTGCTCGTAACATTTTGAAAAACTAATATTTTTTAACGAATCAGGACTTAAAATTTAGCTTTTACTGTCTACTTTCATAATCTGTTTTGCTCGTTTTCTTATCATAAATATTTACAATGTGACACTCAATAGAAGAGACATAATTTTTTAACAAAATAGAGGATATTGAGATTAAATTGCGCATATTTTAAGAAAAAGGACCGATTTGACGAAATTATCAGCACTGGGCTTCATTTTTAGTTACCAGAAATAGACTCTTAAGTGACCGCTAAAATCCGTTTCCCGCAACTGAAACTCTCTCCTTGTGACTGGCCCTTTGCTAAGCGCTTATTTGCGACGTTGACCTTTACTCCGTATGTCATCAGCATTTCCCAACCTAAACGTCCATCTGTGTCTACATGTTTATACTTTCTAGGGTCTCCCACTCTCCTGGGGTAATACCGCTTATTGAAATTAACTTTTTATGCACTTTTACTTCTTGCTTTATACATTTATGCTTAGTAAGAGATTCGTCCATACCTGTATCAACGTAAAATCGACCTCTATTGTTTTAAAAGTTGGGCTCTCTATATTTATTATAGCGGGTCGACGTTCTGCTTGGGCAAACTATATAACGTAACATCTTTTGCTCGGCCCTACAGGACTCTAGTGCCGAGCATCCTGGCTGAAGAGTTGTTCTTTGGTCTTGACTGCTAATTTTATCGCGAGATCGATCTTTTCTGCCGACCTTTATCAGTAACCGCGATTGCGATCTTCGCTGTTACTTCTCGGGTGACTTTCTCCTTTTTCAGTGTATCGATTGCTGTCGTAACTTCCCTCATGTCGTGTGTCGGTTTGGCGTCTTGCCTCGTAGAGTCGTTGACCCGATCTATTGTAACCACGTGCCTCGACGGCTTTTGCAGTTGGTATTGAGTACACAGTTTTCGCCTCGGATGGTAGTTGTTGACCCATTTGTTAACTTTTCTTTGACGGTAGTTCCATATTGAACGTCTTTTTTTATTAAACCACATTCATCAAATGTGTAACCCTGCATTTTGCAATAGTAACTTTCCATTTTTAATTTTATTTCTACAGTCTTCTTCATTATGATTGGGGTTTTGGAATAGTCACAGTATAATCTTGTCGAAGCAAGTTTAATTGCTACCGTTTCCATGTATCGGTTTCAATTTTTATCTATGTTAAAGTATATGCTCATCTTCTTTTTGTGCATTTGGCCTTACCTACCGTTTCTTTTAAACTTCTCTAGCAATTATTCGAGAGAGTTGAATCTATCTACGCACGGTAAAAGAATCCGTTACTGCCTGGCCTTTTAGTCTGAGGCATACGCTTCTTTTTAACCACTTTTCTTTCTCTGTTCTAGTTCCTTCTGTAATCCGCGTATTATTCTGCAGAAGTGCAGTATCATCCTTTCTGGTTCGTCTTTGATTTGGGGTATCATATTCGACGTTTGCGGAATAACGTTAGGATGTGGTATGTTTTCACCAAGTCCGTATGTGCGATGGAATTAAGCGACAGGTTCTCCCTGAGATTGGAAGTTAAATGGAGGTCCTGCATCATGCTCGTTTTTAATATGTGGCATGTTGGATGGTGGAGTCGCGAAGTTGGACCTATTCCAGACAGGTGGGAACGATACGCTTCCTGATGTTCAGGCCAATAGTGGGCAGTTAGCAAGTCGTCTTCACAATTCGTCATGAAGCGGTCTTATTGATTGCGTAGATGGTGCTCTCGTTTTGGGATCGTCACGAGGCGCATAACACAGTGCCCCCATAAGTTTAGCATTTTCGCAGCTCTCGTTTGGGAACACCACGATTGTAAAACAAAAGCGCGAAAACACTAAATCATGAGCTCTTCGCGTGCCGTGGTAGTACTAGTGCTGCCTCCAATTTTTCTCAGTGTACTTCTAACGGAAACTTCACACATAGCACCGATCTATTTTACTATTTTATAGGGTTTTTTTTAATGATTAAATTTTATCAATATTAAAGGATTTTTTTTCTCAAAAAACGAAGCAAAATTTCAAAATATCTTACATAGACTTTTTTTCTTGTAACTTTTCGTAGAATTTAACTATATTCTTTCAGACCCGTATAAGACATTTTGAAAAAAATCAAAACCTAAATGAATTTTTTTAGGTTATAAAACGATCGCAAACCATTCCGGGATTCATACTATCACTTTTGGACAATAAAAAGATATCTCCATGAATTTTTCAATGGGAGATACCTTTGACCTGTTTTTTTCTGTATGGATTGTAATGTTTCATTTGGAGGTATGTGCGTGACAGTGTACACATATAGCTTTGAAAATATTTTTATTGAAAAACTGAGAAATTTTACAAAAAAAACTATTCTTGTGTCTATCGCGAAAACTGCTTCCCTGAGGAGTTATAAATTAATGAAAATCG
>JAWWEQ010041307.1:0-18220 GCA_035583055.1 Torymus tubicola | reverse complement strand
TTGGTTAAACAGTTTGCCAAACCTTTGCGATTTGGCGAACGGATGGCAAACGGTTGGTTATCATTTCTACCAGGGTAGTTATTTATTTACTTTTCGCTGTTGTATCTTTGTGAATACTGAATTTGATGTAACAAACTTACTCATTATGCAACACACAATTCATACTTAAATTATAAATTTCTACATTACTCCCGCCATTTTCATCGCTAGCATACTTGTTTATTAAAGGATTCCATAAAAAGAAAAATAGTATCTAATTATTTTTAAAAAACAATTTTATTTCAAACTACTTTTTTCAGCCTTTCTAACATTCGTTTTCAGTAGTCCTCATATAGCAGTTCCACCTCCACCGAACGAACGAAAGCTTGAATGTCGCATAGATGCGTGTGTAGTTTCCAATTTAGCGACTTGGCTCTTAAAACTGGTGTATTGCATGCACGACGACATCGAGAGGCTATCGTTTAAAGATCGCTCTGCTCTCGAGGGGCCTCGGAAAAAGAGAAATGGAAAATGACGCTACAAGGTGGTAGTACTTTTCGTGGCATAAAAAAAGGTTTTTGTTCGTAAATCGTGATGAATGAAAGTGCTAAGAATATCTGGTATACGAATGATTCTACGGAAACAATCAAACAGTAGAGCAGTTTTCGTGTGAGCCTTCCATCTTTCTTCTTAACTTACTTTTCAATCGGCATCATTTTATTTTACTATGACTTTTTCGTGTTATTCTTGTCTTTTTATCGTATGAGCTGTTCTTGGAATTACACCTTTCTAAACGTTTCAGGAAGATGAAGTCTTTCTTAAGTTCCCTTGTCGTAATTACAAAAAAGAGAGGGAGAGAGAGAGAGAGAGAGAGAGAGGAATAGAGGGTGAGTGAGAAAGAGAGAAGGGGAGTAAAAAAGGAAGACCAAGAGAGAGGGAGGAAGAGGGAGAGAGAAAGAGAGAGAGAGAGAGAGAGAGAGAAAGAGAGAGAGATGAGAAAGAGCACAACGACTAGTTTTAGCGATTAAGATAGCGAGACCACGACAGGGAGCCGCGCATGGAGAAGTCGATAAGCGGAATGAAGTGTGATGCACGGAAAATGTCTTTTAAGATATTTGTAAGAGGTAGTACCGGACAATAGCAAAAGTGTTGAGTATTTTTACTTAACAAATTATAATATAGAGAAAAGTAAAGAGTTCATTGATAAATGAATATTTTCTTAAATACTTATAATTAAATTCATATTTTTCAAACAGTCAATATGTCACAAAGACCTACAATTATGAAGGTTTATAAAGATTATTTACATTCATCTTCAGTTTAATTTATGCTGAATATGTTTTTACAGTATCTCATTGGAAAATATCATTCGTATAGTTATGGAGAAATTAAAAGAATATTTTTTTCCAGTTCCTACAGTCATTTAATAAGGATTTTAAGCGACAAACTATATTAAATTACGTACATATTTTTAAAGATATATAATATAGCTATATACCATCAATCTTAATATACAGTTGAATAATTTTATTCCATCTAATCTTTAATTCATAAATACCAGATCAAGTAAAAAGTATATAAGTTTTAATTTGAGGGATCTTAGAACTCGATATCTCAAGAGGCTGTTCATAAAGGATGTCGGAGTTTTCTGTAATTCCACCTTTCTTGTTTCAACTGGAATACCTGTCTTCAACTATCTTATAAAAGAGAGTGAGAACATCGGTCAAATTATAGATGGCATTCTAAAAACTGATCATATATGTAAAAAAAAAACAGAGAAATGGTCTTTTTTCAGAAAAAAATTCATTACTCCGCCATTTTTCAGTATTAAGGGCTAAAATTAACGCTCACAGCGCCGCCACGTGTTTCTCGGCTTCCGATGTAATGGATTCTCCGATGTAATGGCATCTCACACTTGTCTACTACCAACAGATGTCATTACTTGTATCAATTTCAAATGTTTTAGACCTCCAATTTCATTTTTTCTGAGCTTGGGGTAACTAGTTACCCCGTGTGGCCGCTAAGGGTTAAGGACAAATAACACATTTATTTTTACTAGAAATTACATTAAAAATGACAAAAGCTGGGTTTTTTTAGTTTGATGGTATCAAGTGGATTTAATTACGCTTATTTTTGAGCTCATGTGACTATTAAATAAATCCTTAACATTTTTTTTGTATAATGAGGGTTATGTTAACAAATTTTTCTGGAATAAAATTATTACTTGTAAACAGCTTGGTGCCCAAATGACAATTTTCTCAATTTTGTGTGCATTAAAATAATAATTCTAAGAACTAAATGAATGCGGTTAGTATGCACCTAAAACAATTTTATTTCTTTCTGTATCTCATTTTTTGATGATTTCTCTAGAATATAATAAAATGTAATATTTGGAAGTGAGAGAAGGGAAAATATTACGAATACATTATTTATATAAGAAATAAATTATGATTTATGATATTTTCGACTTCTTTAAAAAATTTACTTATTTATATAAAAAAATGAAAGATCATTAAAAATATTAATTATAGATGTTATTAAAATGTAATGACGATACAACTTGCGAGGTAGTTACGAGATTTTCGTTAATGAATATTACTGGACCTGAATTATAAGAATTGACATTGCTACTGCAAAGATGACACGGGTTCTACAACCTTTAACAGTGCAACAACAACTTGTCTAACGCGAAATGCAGTGTTAAAAATTTGTAAAAAATAATTGTGGATACAGGTATTTCTAGAATCTAACGACTTTTTTCGAAAAACGATGGAAAATTTGTATGTTGTTCAGACGCGCATTTCTCATTGTCTTTCCCCTTGAAAAAAGGGAACGAAGAAAAACAATCCCCTTGACCTACATTTCTCTTTTCGCTCTCTCTCTCTCTCTCTCTCTCTCTTTATCGCTCTTTACTCTCTTTCTCTCTGTCGCTGTACTCTCTTACTCTTTTACTCTCTCCGTTTCTCTCGCTCCTGCCACTTTTTACTTAAGACTTACCGCCGTCGTACACACGGCTATTGTGCACACATACATACACACATACATATACACACACACACTCACACACGCCCCGGAGCTTTGCTTTATCGCGCATAAAAAAGCAGAGAGAGAGAGAGAAGGGCAGAGACATAGAGAGAGGGTAGTAGAGGAAGAGGCAAATAGTGTATGTGTGTGTGTGTGTGTGTGTGTGAGAGAGAGAGAGAGAGAGAGAGAGAGAGAGAGAGAGAGAGAGAGAGAGAGAGGAATACCTTTGAAATGGTCGGTGCGCTTCGCGCGTACACACAATGAAGGCGAGCGCCAAGGAAAGAAAGAAGAAATACATTCTTCGGAGGAAACAGAAGAAGCTTCTTCGCGCTTACACTCTTTGCTTTGTTTCCGCGATCGCGGGAGCGCGCGCTAGAGAAAAAGCCGGGGGTAGCCTTTGGCCATGGGCCAAAAATACGCCAAGCCCGAGCGAATATGCGAGAGTGAGCGAACGCGCGCTCGCAAGGAAACTTTACGAGTGGCTTCGGAAAATAACGTTACGTGGGGTGAAAACAGTAATTCCTACCACCTATGCTGACCCTTCGCCGATCTCAAAGATGCTTTGCATTCTCTCGGCACTGGGTCATGGAGGCATTGGCTTCCGATTGCGAGCCATTTTTTTCTCTCCATCGATCGTAAAAGGTTATTGGCGTCTCAATAATTCCCAACGAACAGATATTTTTCTCTCTTCCTCAATGACTTTTCTTGAATTCATTTTCTCAACAGTCCAAGAATATATGTAACGGTTAAAAAATTAATAAATTTTTTCTTGTATTAAGGGAACAAGTTATGAATGAGGCAGAAAAAAAAACAGTAAATATTTTTAACAATTTTTAGGTGAAATTTTTAAAATTGAAATTTTTTCCACTAATTAAATATATTGTTATCTGTAATTTACAATTTAATAAGCTAATAATGCACATCGATTATTATTTAGTAATATTTTTTGTTTGATTCTAAGTTATGGTCTAGATGTAATTGAGGATAGTAGGAACAGTTTAATAAAATTATTAAAATATTAGGTGCATTTTTGCTTTCCCATTAGAGACAAACACCATGCTATAATTTGAAAAATGTTATTAATCATATTTATTTTTGGTGAAAATTGTCATTATTTTCCGATAATATTTACTACAAACAACTAAATTTTTAATCTCAAGAAACAAAATCTCGATGTCTACTAATATTCTGTCCGTTGTTTTCTTCGCCTTGAAGATCATTTCAGATTCGCTACTATCAATAGCTCTGTTACGTGGACGTGAGAGCCTTCCTTAAAGTATTGGAAATTATAAAAAAATATACTTTTGAATTTCTAGTAAAACGGCTTAAGTTCATTTTTCATGATTCCGAGAAATTGTGTTTTCAAGGTTTGCACCCAAATGCTAGATCGATGAAACTAAGTTACGTTTTAAATTATGCGCTCTTAGTGTATTGGCTACCTTCTTAACCATTATAACGAATAAAAGGAGGTTCGTTCAACTTTTTAACAATAGTACAATATTTGAACTCAAGTTGCTTTTATGAAAACTAATACATGCAATTTCGTGATATGGAATTGAATACCTGCTGTTACATAATTGCTATGCACTACAAAAAAGGCTGTATATAAGGCAATGTGAATAATAGATATTCTACATTATTATAAGTTTATATTGCGGTGGCTACATTTCACGTAGTAAAATCGATCGTAGTTATTCATACTTTCTTTTACGGAAATTTTTCTAATGTAGTAATTAATAACACATTTCATAAGTATTTTCACCGGCCACGGATGCATAGTAAGTATAATGATGATGAAGCCGGATCGACTTGTAGACGAAGCAACTTATATGAGGACAACTTAAAGACGCGAAAAAGAAGTTTGTTTTATGATTTTTTTCGAGTCGTTCTTTCTCTATTCATTTATAAGCTGATTTTTCTTCATTGTTAAGAATTGCTTCATAAAATTTAAGACTTCAGATTTTTTTTATGTTAAGTTTTGTTTTTTTTCGTGGTTTGTCTGGATCAGACTGTAAATATGATTGAAAATCTAACAAACATGTCACTATCGTTACAACTAGTCGCCAAATAATTTTTCCAAAAATTTTTTCTTAGTGCAATTACTATTGATTGTTTCTGAGATAACTGATGCAATGGCTTTCTTAAAATTAGATAATATGCTTCAACAGTGTGTAATACACTCACACTCATTTTTGTTTAGTATACCGTGACACGTATATCTTGGCTATCGATGATGTACGATCCAAAACTATTTAATACTCTTTATTGTTAGCCCCAGCTGTAAGTAATTCACTATTATCTCAAGACAGTTAAAGTAATCATAGCAGAAATTGAATGTCTATTTTTCAGCAACACGTATCCTAATCTTGTATACGCTGACGGTCATGCAGACATATAAGTTCGCGTTAGTTTTACGGGAGTTAAAGCGGCCGTTACTATATACATTTTCGATATCATGAAAATCAGAATTATGGATGAAATGGAGGGCTTGCGAGAGAGCACCTGCGTAGAAGCGCAGCATCGAGAGTTTCGAAGCCAATTTACTTTGGAAAAGCGGGTGCACGAAAACTCTGATGGCTTTCTGAAGAAATCCTCTTATGCGCACGGGCGATTGAACGTACACATACTTTTCCATGACTCAAACGTAATCTCTGCGTAGTAGCACTACCGAGCCCGAGGGTTTTCGAATACGGCTGTAGATAGAAATAGCTAGGTTTTATTTTTGAGTTGATTATTCGTAAAAAGACGGAAAGCCTCTAATCCACCTGGCAGCTGTGGACATGCGCGTGTCTCTGACTCCCTGTTTAACTCTTAATCGCGTAAAAAAATGGCAGCCATTAATTTTCTTCGCTGTATAGATGAAACTTACCAATGAACAGTTTCTACTACGTTTCTCCTGGAACCGTTTTCATTTCGTATTTTCTTTCATTCTCAGCGAGTTTGGGCGTTAATTTTCTTTGTGTACGAAAAATGTGATATGGTAAAATTACTTTTCGATGGGTTTGAAGCAGAACACTCTATATAGTCGTAAATACAGCAGCTATGAGTTATCAAAGGAAAGACTCATTGCATTCAATCAATACTAAGAACAGAAGATTTTAAATAAAAGCACATGATTAACAGACTGAAAATTAGGACCTTTACTTGAATAGTACATAAAAAGTACTTTCGTTAAATTCAATAAAGAAATTGATTTATTAGTATAATTTATGCAATTAACAATATTATCAAGTCCATAGCATCTTATTTAAAGATTTAAATTTAAGCAATACCAAAAATTTGTGATATCACATTTAATATTATATTCTCCCTTTTCGATTAAATGTGATGTTTCGGTATTGCTTATAACTCGACAGGGAGTGTCTAGCAAAAACACTAGTGCAAATATTTATAAATCATTTTCAAATAACATTTGTTTAATAAAGGAAATTTTTAAAGCAGTCAAATAATTTTGTCTTTATAGAATCTTGTTAGATGTGGTGTAAATCAAATACTAGAACATTTTCAAAATTTGCTCAACAGTTTTAAGAACAACGTGTGTTTCCGACGATATTGCAAAACTGTCCGAGAGAAAGGAACAGAAAAAGAAAGAGAGAGAAGGAGAGAGAGAGAGAGAGAGAGAGAGAGAGAGAGAGAAGGTAGAAAAATAATTTTTCGTCTTAACTATAAATAGAAGCTTTATGCCAAAAATGAGAATTTCGTTAAATTATCTCGATTGCAATTTTTCTGATGCTTCTCGTGGATTGTGCAAATTCCAAAATTTATTTCCTTAAAGTCTCTCTTACCACACGCTTGTCTACTTTAGACTTTCAAATTCGTCGATCTAGATTCTATTGATGTAGACCTCGTCTTATATTCACACAAAGCTTGAAGAATGCTTGAACAGAAAAGTTTAATAAAACAGAGTTATAAGAGGGCCAAAAAACGTTAAGTGATTAATTCCGTTTGACTATTTTACGCTGATGGAGGTAAGTAACGGGAAAATGTCAGGTTTGGAATATTCACGGTTTGATTATTCAATTTATTTAGTTGCTATTAAAAATTTCACAACCTTTCAAAGGATATACAATTTCAAAGTAGAACGTGGCTTCTAATACTTGATAAAGTATTCGATTTTTGTACGTGATGTGAATAAATATTTCTGGATTTCAATATTTTATGCAACATAAATCATAGATCTACATGAATGAATTTGAATGGAAATTTTATCAACAATGAAAAATAACATTTTTACCATAATTAATCTTACCTAGAAATAAATTTATTCTATAAAAAGCAGTAAACAGGGAATTTTAAGAAATGTTAAAAGAAAGAGAAATTATTTCCCTTTTTTGCAGCAATAATCTTACTGAAATTCAACATGCTACCATCTTCTACTCATTGTCAGTCGAATATGGATGACTCACTTATCAAGTATAAATTTAGGTTTCTTTATCGTTTAAATGGTCTTAAAGCTCTGATATCTGCTCATATGTATCCTTTGCTTCAGCTGGTGATTCAAACAACTAAATAAATAATGGAACGAATTAAATCAGCGATTTATCGTGCCATCGATGCGTAACAATTAATTAGATAAGAGCAATTTAATACAGGGTTTCCTGAAGACTTTACAAAGGTGTGACTCTTGTCTTACTATATGCGTGTTTACGGTCAATCAGATGTTGACGCCCAGGTGCGGATGTCGAATAAGGGGTACATGCCGTTAAAGGAAGAAATCCATTACCACTGGGGTTGGGTAGGGACGTCATAGAGATCGTAAAGTTTGCACACGCGTGCGTGTGAACGAGTTATTTTTTTATAAAAGAAGGTGCACCGACAATAAGGAAGGAATTTCGAAGGAATTCTTCTTTCTTTGTAGAGAATAGCTTCCTGCTAGAGAACGCTTTGTGACAGTAAATCAAATTTTTTGGGGAACATGATCGGAATGTTTTATCTGACATTTGTAATCGAAACAGATTATTTTCAGAAAATGTCTGCATAAGTGTCAGTATCAATGATTGTGTGTGCATACGAGTGCGTATGCATGTGCATATATGTGCAACTCTCACAAACGCTGCGAAAAACTTCGAAAAATGGACCCAGAGATTTATTTTCGACGTCACCTCCCAAATTAGGTTTTTCTTGTTGGTTAGGGTGTCTAGAAAAGATATCTGTTGTTGAACAAAGACCATTGAAGGGTATCATTTATCTGGGACCAATAATCAATTGTTTAAAAATGATTAAAAATACCTCGAGTTTAGTTCTAAATCATCCCACCAAAAACAACATAATAAAAAGTTTGGGAAAAAGAATAAAATTAAAGAGCAAGAGCTTTCCAGATCTTTGTTCAGTATAAGAAAATGTTGATTCCATAAAAAATTATGTGAGTTTGAAGTTGAGCAAAAATTCACGAAAACGGTGTGAAAAGGTCAACAATTGTCCCGGCCATTGACCACGTGTATTTTAAGATCAACTTCAAACTCATATAACTTTTGAAGGAATCAACATTTTCTAATTCTGAAAAAAGATCTAGAAAGCTCTTGCTCTTGAATTTTATTTTCTTTCTTCCAAATTGTTTATTAAGTTGTTTTTGGTGGAATAATTTAGAACTAAAATAGAGTTACTTTTAATCATTTTTAAACAATTGATTATTGGCTCAAGAAAAATGATACCCTTCGATGGACTTTGTTCAATGACAGATATCTTTTCTATACACCCTAATCAACAAGAAAAACCTAATTTGGAAGGTGTCATCGAAAAAAAATTTTTGGGTCTTTTTTTCGAAGTTTTTCGCAGAATTTGTGAGATTTGCACATAGGGTAGAAGCCCCTATTAGTGTGCCATGAAGAAAACTCATGAAATCAAACATAAAATTGAAAGCAATAGAATTTATATTTTTTTAATTTAAAGTTATTTTGAATTTATGGATGCTTTATCTTACTATTGGTATTTTTATTTATAAAAATAAGACAATATTTAATATTAATATAAATAAAATTCAAAAAAATGATTCTGTCCGTATTAGTGTGCTCTGACGTAGCCACTCGTCTGTATTTGTGTGCCCCCCATTTGTGTGGTAGGTTTTAAATAAAGGTTTTCACAGTAATAATACATATAATTAAAATATAATTTAATATTACTTTATACTTACACACACTTATTCCGCAATAAATTAAACAATATTCATGCGTTGAATGCCGACAGTCATCAGTGGTCACCAGTCATAGGTTAAGAAAAGGTTAGATTCATGAGCGCATAAAGGCGCTTGGGGGGCACACACATGTGGACAAGTTTGAAAATTCGTCTCTATTAATGGATTCATTAATCCAATAAATAAATAGTTCAAAATTACATCTACTTTACGAATTTATGGTTAAATAAACTATTATTAATGTATAATCAATAGTTTATTTCATGCGAATCGGTCTAATAACTTATATTTTTACTTGCAAAAAGTCATGATTTCTAAAGTTTTTAGATAAGAAATCCTGATAAAACTCGTGAAATCCAAACGTGAATTTTTATAAATGTATAAATTTAAATTAAAAGTTATTAAATACATAATTGTTTTTTCTGTGTGTGAAGAAATACTTAAATTTTACTGAAAAAATTATTTATAGTTAATTATTTCTATATACATTTTTGTGTGAATCATTTAAATAAAAAGGCACACAAATCGGGATAGGCACATTAATAGGGGCTTCTACCCTATGTACGTCATATAGGCTAGATAGGAGATAAACGAATTCTATAGTTTGAATTTAATATAATAATTATCACTAATACGTTTTTTTCCAACGCACGAGTTAAATGTTTTTTTTTTTCAGAATATTGATTGCATTTGAAAAAGTTATAAATATATGTGTAAAACTTGAATCATAACAAGTGCCGTACATGACGCTTCTATTGCGTAAATGTCATAACAAATGTCAGCATTATTCAATCTCTTGAATATTTTACTAAGTCCAAGATTATGGTTAAAAGCAGAAACTCTTTCTAAGGATCAATCCAGCACGGGAAGTTCGCTCTTCACGTACGCTTGTATATTGCTGGGCGTATACGAAGGGGCGCGGATGTAGGAGCCGTGACGTAGGTAGTAGAGAATGAGCCGGTTTTACGACTGTGAGGGAGAGTGGGGAGGGAAATAAAAAGACGTAATCTGTCTGCGACGTAGGCTAAAAGCGAAACGGGAAGGGTCGCGCGTACACGCACTGTACTCGACCCAGCTTTTTACGCCCAATTTTATCTCTTTGCGAACGAAAATGCGCCTTGGAAGACTGATTAAATATGCGCCAACTATACCAAGATTAAATCGTCGCGCGAGGTAAAGAAGACAATAAGCATATGCGGCCATGCACTGGACGCATAACTTGCAGAATCGTAATAATATGTGAATGCAGCACGCACTCCGGTAGAATTGCCTTTTTATGAGTTGCACCTATCTTCTCTTTAGGTTCGTGGTAGCTACGTGTCCCTGCATACAAACCGAGGCTGCGTGTGGGTGTGTTGAGGATCACCAGCTTTTGTTAAATGTTAAATACCATGCAAATGGTTGGCCTCAATATTCATTTCGAGTAAGAACGCTTGTCGTTCGAGAAACAAGCCTTTCATTTTTTTACACCTTGCGCTTGAGTTTTATTGGTTGGCCAATCGGAAATTTTCATTTTTTATTTTTATGGTCCATTTTTCTTCTAAATACTACTTTTTCCTACGATTATTTTTATTTACGGCTTAAAGACTTATGTAATTGTAGTTTCCTCTCTGATTTATCAATTGAATTTTTATACAAGATATTTAATTCATGGGTTCATTTAAATTGACACAAAACAATGTGAATATACTTAATAATATAATCAAATATTTAAAAATTTGGGAACTATAATAGAATACTCATGTAAAGGCAATTAATGATTGCTTGTAAAAAATCAATAATTTCTAATATTCATAAACCTCAGGAGAAATACGATAACTGTATCTATCTTAACACCAACAATGGCTCTGCAACAATATTTCTGCGGGAATTAATAGTAATTTTTTTAAAAATCACTATTAAAATAGAGAGTAGGCGGTAATAAATTAATACTTTTTTCATTAATCTTTTTGGTGGAGCAAATTTCACTAACTTAACTTTAGGAAGTACAGATATAGACTCAAAGCAAACTTCTCTTAGAAGATCCGACAACTTACCCTTTTTTTAAAATTAAATCGAGTGTCTAATTTAGCACACTATAAAAGTTCGACAAAAGTCGATTATTTGGCTGATGTGATTTTTTCGCACTCGCTTCGTTGGTGCAAAAAGTCACATGAGCACAATAATCGACGCCCGCACCCATATCGAAAAGTACTATTTGATCCTTTAGTAGGTTTTTATATCTTAGTCAAACAATTTTGAGGAATTTAAAAATTTTAAAATCTCAATTCTTTTGGCGCGTCTCTTAAGTACAAAATGGAGTGTGTAAAAAATTCTCCGATGTAGGCGAAAGTCGAGAACGGGGCGCAATAAAGATCCGCCCACCCCTCGTAAAAAACGTTCATGCCGACCGACAAACGGAATTCGGTCTGAATACTTCCATTATATGCGAAGATTAAGATGTTTCATCGCAAAGAGGTATTTTATTTTCAAGCGCGTTGTGGAATTATCAAGTTTTGGGGTGATATTGTAAACATGGAAGACAATTATAATTGAGTTGAAAATGCCATCCGAAACAATAATGTAATGATATTAACTCATTAAATTTATTATGATAAAAGTACTAATTTTTTATAATAATAAAAAAAATTCTCCAAATCAGCTGGAGGAGCCCAGCAGTTTTAGTTAGATTCGTAAGGCTCGTATTTAACTCGTTATTATTATCTTTTTATTCACTCTTTTATTTTCTTGGAGGGTTTTTGTATCTTATAAAACTGATAAAAAGAAACTTGAATATTCATGGTTCATATACTATTTTTTGACTCTCTGAGCGCGAAATCCAGCCTTTCATATCTGTTAGCGGATGCGAAATAATAGATTCTGCGCATGTGCGAATTTTGTATCCTATCGCCAGAATGTACTTTTTTGCGATCGTTCCACTTTGGTTACCAACTATATTTGTTGAGAACAAAAAAACCATTTTTGCTCACTCCATTGGAAAAAATATAAATTTTGATACATGTAACAAAAGGGAAGGGTTCTTGCAAAAATGATGCTTGTAACCGGAACAAAGTAAGGTCGTTTATAGGTAAGCTTTTACCGAATTTTACTATTTTGCAATTCTATACGCTGTGTGTGAAATAAAATGCTTTTTACACTATTGCATAAACAGAGAGCATTTTACGTATGTTGCAAAAGCATCACTAGTTAAATCTATTAAAGGGAGTTTTAAAAAATAGTACATATGCATCCTATGTGTGTTAAATAATTTTTAATAACTTCTAAGACTAATCTGTCTATTCTTTAAATCAAATAATATTGCTCAAATAATAATACTTTTACAGGTTGACTTTCTTTAACGTATTACAAAATGTTAAAATCTTTCTCGATTGAAGTTTATTACGTACAAGAAATTTTATATCTTTACTTTAAAATATTTTGCATGCATTTCTCTGTAAGCAAATCGATAAATCACTTATTAATTTTCAGTAGACGTAGAAAAAAGCGCTGTTGGTCGTTATGCTCCATTCCCTCGGCTCTCCTTCTGCAGTCACAACCGTTTGCAAAACCACAAAGTGACTCTATTTCACACCTGATGTAGTTCATGAAAGTATAAGTGGAAGTTTCTCCAACCTCCTGCTCACTTTCGAATGTGCAAGAGAGAAGCCCACTTGGTCGCTGTCGAAGCTCGCACGTCCATTGTTTGCCGGGCTCAACGTAAGCTCCAAAGCGCTCTCTCCCTCTCTGGCATGCACGCTTTCGCTCTCTGTAGTATCAAATACACCAAGGTAGCGCATACATCAGTGCTAGAGAACCTGTACACGTCAGACGCTTGACAAAACAGACCAAGAAGCAGGAGGGAGCTTGAAACGCCAATTTTACTTACGACCGGAACAACAAAATTATATTCAGGCGCGCGTTATCATATACATAGGTGAAAGTTCGCGTACGTGTGTATGGGCATGCGCGGGTATGTGTGTATGCGTATGAAAGTCAATAGAAAGTTACAAAGCAAAAAAGTGGAGAGGAGGAGATCTTAAAAAAACAAAGATAAGGACAAACAATGTCAGAGTTAGTTGGGACAAAGTAATTAAGCTTGTTGCTTTTCTTGGATACTTTTACTTTATAGTAGTTCTGTGTCAAATGATAAGAGCGTCTTTAACCTAATTCGAGTACTTCTACATTCTTAAGTTATATGCTTTTGTTTCGTGAAAAACATATGCACTATACTATCACATTAGCATTAATTAATAAACAATTTTCAGCATATCGCAAAAAGTAATTTCAGAATTTTTTTTTGTAAATTAATAAATTGGAATTCGTTCTACATTCTATATTTAAATACAATATAATGTTTGGATAATTATTCGGATATAAACTAATAAAGACTAAATTATAATTTTTATAGTTGTGTAGCAAATTCAAAAAGTAGCAATACTACAGATAGTATAGGGCTGTTAAGATTTTCTTGCTTGGATAGGTGGCGCTCTCTTGCGACTGATGTATCGAGACGCGACGACTAAAAAAATCAGACTGGACGAGACCGCCGAGCGGTGAAGGCGAGTAAGTCGCGAGGGGCAGTAAGCTGCGTATTTAATTCAAATTGACTTGATAAGATTTGGATAATTTTCTAACATTGGCATTCTCTTTATCTTTAATTACATCTTCTTTCTTTTATAATTTAGTTATTTATTATATTTATCAAATAAATATCATTTGGAAATTTACAAAGAAGTGTTATAGTGAATTGACTTTAATCCTGACAAAAACTCAGATTTCCGCAATACCGAGAATATAACACGCGACAGTTGTTTTATCGGATACATTAAAGATAAATAAATAGATTAATTTTATCACTAAGATTCAACAAAAGTATTGAATGAATATTTATAAAACACATTAAATATTAAACTTGTAAGAACAAATATATAGAGATAAGAGCCTAAAAGATTAGGCTGCCAATTTTTGCAATTTGCATATTTTTATGCCTTGCCATTTATCAACTGTAAAGGGTTAAAATTGTTCAGATAGAATGGTTATTTTAAATTAAAAAAAAAAATTTTATATTTTTTATACAAAATCTCAATCTTGGAAAATAATATGTAATAACACTTTTTTAATTATCTCATTTATCTTTACACAGAAACAAAATCATAGTTTAAAAAATGTGAGTTAAACCAAATTGTTACCTATTTTTTTAGGTTGTCTTGAGACTGTACGTATTTGTGGATTTTCTCATAAAATATACATATCTTTTTTATACCTATTAAAAAACAAGACAAGTTAAAAATCGATTTGTTAAAATGTATTATGCAGTGCGGAGTTTTAAAATAGTGTATTATATAGTTCGTACGGGAACTATAGGTGTTTATAGATGGATTTGCCATCCTCGTGAAGCAAGTATAAAAAAGTGATAGTTCATTTTTATATAAATCTCTACACCCTACAACTTTTATTTGAAACGTGTTTAATACCTATTATCGTTCTTAAGGAGGTTGGGTAGATCATCGCGGGCGGAGCGTGAAGAGGGGGTCCCCTCGCTCCCCGCACCGCGGTGCCTCTCACCGCGCACCCCCTCCCGCAACCCACGAACTCAGTGTTTTATTTACGTTTTCCTTCAGTACCCAGAATCGGTATTGTCTATCGCACTCAAATTTCGTACAAACATTCTGACATATATTTACAATTATTGCTAATAGTTTTTTATCTCATTCTTATCATTTTTTAAGAATCGCATCCTAAGTGTTTTGTATTTTCCGAGGTACTCCCCATAAGAACCTGTGTATAAGAGTTATACTTTTACATTGAATAACTTCATAAATGAAATAATGAACTTTCATTATCTGAAATTTTACATGGTTATATGGAATTAATCAAAAAACAACGTTGTCAAATTGTTGGAATGATCTTTCATTTTTACTTCACTACCCAACCTCCTTAAGTTACAAACGAAAAACTCTTTACAGAAGCGTTTTTCTGCTAAAGGCGCAAACCCAGTGTTTTTACAAGCCCCAGTGTTTTATTTTTAACCATCATTTTTAGACTACGTGTTTATCATAACTTCGGATATATTTAATATTTTTTAATTCTGAAAAAAGCAACGTGAAGCTCATTGTAATCTTTAGTTTAATTTTCTTTTTCTATAATAATGATATGAGCCTTTTCTAGCTTAACCAATAAACCAATAAAACAGCATTTTTTCAGTATTTTTTTCAAATACAGCTAAACCTGTCGATAATTCAAGTTTATCAAAGCGTTAGGGTTTAATATTATAGCATTCTTCTTATTTTAGCATCTAAAAACATATCTCAAAGTTTGAGCAAAATCCGTGATCCGGAATCCGCGACCTCTCCTAGTAAGTAGTGCAAAATTGTTGCAGTCAGACGCAATAAATCAGAGGTCATTATATCTGCTTATAAGTAATGTAAAATAAGAATGGTTAGCTGCATACAAATTTTGAAGTACGACTATTAATCGACTTATTCTTTCCAGAACAAGATGATTAGTTTGACTTTCAATACTGAGATTTTCTTGTATTGATGAAACGCCGTTAAAAATATATTAATATAAAAATAACTTGGTAAATTATCGTTGTAGGCCGATAATGCCGTTAATTGATGTGACTCTTGATTTCACAGATGTACAGTGAAGGTTTAGTAGAGTAAATAAAAAAAATCAAAGTAGATTGGATTTCATTTTTTTTTTTTTTTTTTTTTAAGAAACTTGTTTCAGATAGTTGATACAGTTGCATGGGAATGCATGCAATCTTTAGTCATAAGCTTGAGAACCACCAGAGTCAGCATTCTAGCAAAGGAAGACACTCATCTGAGTGAAAAGGTGGTTAAAATTAAGTGAAATAGCAAGAGTAAAATGTAGATAAGTGTACGCTTATTTACAGATCAGAAAGAGAGAAGAACAGAGAAGGCAAGAGAGAGAGAGAGAGAGAGAGAGAGAGACGA
Organism: Torymus tubicola; assembly: GCA_035583055.1. NCBI lineage: Eukaryota > Metazoa > Arthropoda > Insecta > Hymenoptera > Torymidae > Torymus > Torymus tubicola. Next base: position 2,149 of record JAWWEQ010041307.1, on the reverse strand, counting down.
AGAAAGAGAGATTGGCTCGGGCACACTGAGACTGACGAAACTCAGCTATTACAAAAAGAAATGTAGATATCTTGAACAAAGTTAACATTACTTCGCGCAGATTAACCATAGTCATGGCTACTACTCACCACTTCTAGTTAAATATCTTTTAGGGTAAGAATATGCATAAAAAATTCGTTTTTTACTACCTAAATTTTAAAAAGTAGTAAAGTAAGTACACAATTTTTTTGAATTGAGAGATTTTACTTCTATTGCTGCTTTGGTTTTGGAGATGAATTGCGTGTATTATTCTTTAAAACTAGTTGTAACAAGTTACATTTCCCTTTCGGAGTTTTGAAAATTATTTTCACGCATTAGTGCCGAAATGTACTATTTCACACTGATGAGTGAGTGCCGTATTTCACATACGCTGTGTAATAATCCGAATATAAAGACGAAAAGCCAACTTGAAATTAAAATCATATTATATAGAATATATCGGACCGTATATAGAACAGCAAACCTACACACAAACTTATCTATGTATGCACATACCCAAATTCACTCGAAGGTCAGATGCTATTTTGAAGTGAAAAAGCAAAGGGATAACCTAACTGTTTACCACACAAAATTTATACACATTCTCCTTTTTATTACAGTTTCAATTTTTATGATCCTCAGTAAAACCATAATTAAAAAGTATACAGTTTAAAAAAATTATATTTCTGTGTCCATAACCACATAAGTCAACTTTTTGAATTTTTGAGAAAAAAAGGTTTTAATGTTAAATTTATATGTAAGATCGAAGGAAACATAATGAGTTACGATATTGTTCTTGTCAATTGATATATTTCAAATACATACCTACGCGGTAGGTATAAGTAGGTTATAGATTTTCTACTGCGTTAAGACCTCGAATTAGTATGGACTTATGTCAATATGCCGGAACTTATAAACTTATCTACAGTTCTGTTCTAGTTTATTTTTAGTACATTTTCTTTAATTTAATTATGAAACCAATCAATAGATTACAAAATTAGTAATTATTTATCGAATTCTTATTACTTAATCAAGAAGACTTAAGAAAATTAAGAAATTTTCTTAATGTCGTGACATTTCTAATAAATTTACTACGATTTGGCATGCAACAGCGCGAATGATCACAGTCTAATATTGTCAAATCTTAAAATCAGAAATTTAAATGAAGAAGATCCTAAGGATATAAAATCTGAGATTTTTTAAAAAAATGGACTTATGTGGCTATGCCTTGAAGCCACAGATTTATATTTACAGACTTCTATTACAAGGTATTTAAGATGAAATTAATTTTTATAGTTTTAATTAATAAGTCTAGCATTTACGAACTTATTTAAGTTTTACTTACTTGCAAGGAGAATGTACACCCTCCGGGGAACGGATTTTCGCAGGCATTGGAGAGTCGATTTCTGGTACCTAAAAATGAAGCCCAGTGCTGACAATTTCATCCAATGGGCCCTTTTTCTTGAGATATGGGCAATTTAATCTCAATTATCCTCTATTTCATTAAAAAATGATGTCTCTTCTATTGACTCTCACATTGCAAGTATTTAAGATACGAAAAGAAGGGACCAAAATTATAAAAGCAGACCGTAAAAGCTAAAATTTAAGCCCTGATTCGTTAAAAAATATTGATTTTTCAGGAAGTTACAAGCAATCAAAGATAGCGTTATTTAATCGGTTAAAATCAAGACAAATTTTTAACCATTTTCGCTATCTTTGATTGCTTGTAACGTCCTGAAATAGAGAATATTTGAGATGAGATTGCCCATATCTCAAGAAAAAGGGCCTATGAGATGGAATTAGACGTACTGGGCTTAATTTTTAGGTACCAGAAATTGACTCTCCAATGCCTGCGAAAATCCGTTTCCTGGAGAGTGTCACTCTCCTTATTAGTCAAGTTAGAAATTATTTGAATTAAATAGTATATAGGCTATATTATAAATGAGTATAAATAGAATAAATATTAGAATAAAATAAGTAAGTGATGCAAATCATTTCCATGATTATGTATCATCAGTCTAGTTTGAACCATCATAATGAGTAGACGTGTTTATGGTTAACAACTCGAGTCAGTAAAGCCGTTACGCTTCGCAGCCCTGATACAAACAACTAATAAACGTTATTACAAAAG